>VXCM01003494.1:70283-148192 GCA_014773175.1 Lucifuga dentata
ATTACATGGAGGTGGTAGCGTGATGGTGGGGGGTTGCTTTGCTGCTTCAGGGCCTGGACAACTCACCATGATTGAGGAAACATGAATTCTGCTCTCTATCAGAGAATCCTGAAGGAGAACGTCAGGTCATCAGTCTGTGAGTTGAAGCTCAAACTGGGTTCTGCAGCAAGACAACGATCCAAAGCATCAGAGTTCACCTCAGAACGGCTCAGAAGGAACAACATGAAGGTTTTGGAGTGTCCTAGTCCAAGTCCTGACCTGAACCCCATTGAGATGCTGCAGGACCTTAAACAGGCCGTTCATGCTGGAAAACCTCCAATGTATCTGAATTAAAGCAGCAAAGAAGAGTGGAACAAAGTGTGACAGGCTGAGCCCTTGCCAGTTGTTCCCTTCATGCCCTGTGTGAAGGGAACAACTCCTTGCTCCCTTTCCCTGTTTGCAGGCTGCTGGGTGGAGTCCTAATGACTGATCTGGGGCACCTGGGTTGACTTGGGTTGGTCTGTGGTTCAAAAAAGCCTTTCCATTGCAGTTGGTCACCCTCTCTCTCTCTCTCTCTCCCNCCATCCATCCATCCATCCATTTTCTTTACCCGTTTGTCCTGTTAAGGGTCACAGGGGAGCTGGAGCCTATCCCAGTAGTCATAGGGCGAGAGGCGGGGTACACCCTGGACAGATCGCCAGTCTATTGCAGGGCTCACCTGTGTTTAGTTCTTCTGTATTACTTTATGTTACATATATTTTTAAATAAATTATTTTGTTAATACAAGTTGTTTAAAACAAGTGTGGACTCCCTTTTGTCAGGCCTTTAGAGCTTGGGCTGTGACACCTCCAATGTGTCTGAATTAAAGCAGCAAAGGAGAGTGGAACAAAATTCCACCACATGATGAGAAAGATTTTATCTCTAGTTATCAGAAGAGTTTGTTGCTGTTATTGCTGCTAAATGTGGAGTGACCAGCTATTAACATCCAACTATCAACACCAACCCACTATTCACATCCGTCAACTGGACTCTATTACACAATTCAAATCTGCCCACAAAACTTAAGCTGCTTATCCACTCTGAGTCTACTGTCTCTATGTGACTATTAGAGTACTGTTTATATCTGATTTTGTTATGTTTATTGTCCTATGCTGCTTCTAATTTTTGTGAGGCGACCTTGAATGTCTTGAAAGGTGCCTTTAAATATATTGTATTATTATTATTATTATTATTATTATTATTATTATTATTATTACTATTATTACTGTTATTATTGTTTAGGTGNTATTATTATTATTATTATTATTATTATTATTATTATTACTATTATTACTGTTATTATTGTTTAGGTGTTATTACTTTTTCACATTAATGATATATGGTAGTGGACAAAAGTTTAGTCCACCTTAAGAAAAGTGACCCTTTTTTTTTTTTTTTTNTTTTTTTTTTTTTTTACTGTACTTTGTTTTTTGCACACTTCATATGTTAACTGTGTATTGAGCTAGTCCTCAAACACACGTTAGAAAAATCCAGTGCTTTGTTTAAATTTAACACAAAGTAATACTGACTTTACTAATAAATGAGATAGACTAAACTTATGGCTGAAGCCTGTTAAATTATGGACACTGAGTTTCTAGTTNTAAATGAGATAGACTAAACTTATGGCTGAAGCCTGTTAAATTATGGACACTGAGTTTCTAGTTGTTTCTAGGCCACTGAGCTTCATCACACTCTGTCAAAACAGTCGCCTTCATCCTGAATGTAAGACACAACTTGTCATTTGTCTTAATGACTGCTATAGTGAAGCTCCATGAGAGTGGTCAGTCATGCAGGGAATTTGCTGAAACTTTGGAAATTAGCACAGAACTGTTAGAATTGTCGCAAGTCATAAAACAAATGGTAGCATTGCTGTAAAAAAAAAAAAAAAAAAAAAAAGATCAGGAAGGCCAAGAAAGTCAGATACTGATATGACCGCAGGCTCAAGATTCTCTCCAGCAAGGATCCATTCAAAAGTGCTCCAAAACTGGCTGCTGAAATGGCAGCAGAGATGAACGGAACTCTCCAACAGTTCTGTCCAGATGAGACTCAATAGCGTTGGCTTAAAGGGTTGTGCTGCAAGTAAAAAGCCTTTCATCTCTGATAAGAATAAGAAAAGTCTACAGTCTGCCTGTATTATCAACTGGAATGTGGAGCAGTGGGAGCAACTTCTCTGACAGATGAATCGAAATACAGCATGAAGCTTCTGATGGCATTGGTTACTTGCGTAGGACAAAGGAAAAGCCCGGATCCCACTTACTTGAGAGGAACAGTGAAACACAGAGGTGGAATATCATGGTGTGGGAAGCGTGTCCGCTGCAGGCACTGGACGGATCCACAGAGCAGAAGGTATTATGAAAACAGATCAGGACACCGACATCTAGAAGAACTCAATGATACCAAGCATGCAGCAGCTGCTGGNATGAAAACAGATCAGGACACCGACATCTAGAAGAACTCAATGATACCAAGCATGCAGCAGCTGCTGGGTCATGAGAAGGGCTGTTTCCAGCCACCCTAAACACTCTGCAAAGAAGACCACAAAGAGTGACTGAAGAAACAGAAAATCAAAGTGTGTGTGTGGCCTCCACAAAGTCCCGACCTCAGTCCTCAATCCAGAACCTGTGGGAAATCCTCAATCAGCACCACTCAAGTCACAAGTCAAAACGCATGAGGAATGAGGATGAACTGTGGGAAGACTGCAAAGCTGCCTGGGCTTCCATCTCATCTGACACCTGCCGACAGGTGGAGTCCATGCCTGCGTGATTAAACGTAAAGGAGGAGCACAAAATACTCAAGTTTATATGATAGACATTTTTGTTGCAGCACCTTTGAAATAAAATTGTTTAGTTATTGTTTAATAAATCAGCCATAAGTTTAGTCCACTTAATTTTTTGTAAATTTGAAATTATTTTGTTATGAATTTAAATTAATCACCTGATTTCTTACATTTAGCTTTTGACAGGCAGAGGTGAATATTCATTCAAAATACAAGGTATTTTACTCTGTAAACACAATAAAAATGTACTTTTTTAATTCCAGACTAAACTTTTGTCCACTACTGTAGGTGTAGAGGGATTTCTTTCCTTCAATAAATAAAATTATCATTTTAAAAACTGTATTTTATGTTTACTCAGGTTACCTTTGTTTTATGTTAAGTTTTGTTTGAAGATCTGAAGCGATTTGGTATGAGACATAAAAAACATAGAAAAAAATCAGTAGGGAATGAATACTTTTTCACAACAATATATACAGTAATCTGTATCTAAATCTGTGTACATACAGATACAGATACAGATTACCTTTATACCTTTATACTACAGATTACCTTTATATATATGTACACAGATGTTGTACTTGTATGTTGTACTGTATCATCAACAACATTGTAATGTACAATATACAAACAAGAAGGAAGCATATTTTGATGCATTTTTTATAAGAACGGTAGCACCATATAAGTACAGTATCTTACCTGCTTTGTAAGAAAAAAACAAAACAAAAGAAAACAGGCATCCACTGACAGAGTTTCATTTCAAAGCATTTAGTGTATGGAAGCTGACTTTTGTACATTTGTGTGTATTTTGTGCTTTGTTCCTGAAGCTGTGCATGTGTACATGTGTTGTGTATTCCTGTCAACAAGTGGCTTAAGGTGACATTCAGAACTGTAACAACAAGGTGGTTTTATGACTTAAAATCCTTTCAGTGATTTCAGAATCATGTCAATCTCCCTCGCCTTTTAGCTTTGAGAGGAAAGCGTCAGTGTGAGCTGATGTTTGTTTTTGACTTTGGGATGATTGCCTCTTGTGTGTTTGGGTTTGTTTGTGTGTCAGGCGGAGGCGTGCGAGGAGCTGGCAGCTGCTGTACTACCTGCTTCTTGTTTACAGCAGCTTGACTCGGCCAACTGGAAGGAAAGATTGGCTAGTATGGAAGAGTTCCAGAAGGTAAATTGTTATTTATCCCATAAGATAAAACTTTATTGGTAAAGTTAAAAATATATTTACAAAAGTATATCCATGAATTAAAGCATCAAGCCTCCTCTGCTGTATTGTATTTTGTGTTCTTCCTTCCCACGTGCACACGCTCTGATGGTTTTACAATACTTCTTGACAGATGTTATTATAGATTTTAGTTCAAATTGATGTCACTTAATCCTGTGGAAATTTTTTGTGAAACACAGTAATGTTAGTTTCACCAGGCTAACAACTGTGAAAATCAAACGGTGGTGCATTCACACCTCTGTGGTAGAGTGCTTTGGCATGATAAGTGGTATTTGCACCATGGACAGTGGTCTACATGTCGCTCCTCGCTGCCTACACCTGCGCCTTGGTCATCGCGTGGAACAGAGCGTCTCCATAGTAACACACATCAAGAAGCTTCCGGGGTAGGTGCAGTCACTACGACTGTAGATTATCTGCCTCTTTACAAACCTGTCTGACTGCTGACGTTTCACCATGATCATCGTGGTATGATTTTAAAGTGCTGTAGAATCAGGAAATGTCTCTTCACAAGTTATGAGCTTCTCCATTGTTGTGTTGCTTCTGTTTACGTCACATACAGCTGCTCTCTCATTGGTTGCACATTGGAAAGATCAGCAGCAGACCCAACCTTGAAGGAATCCGTTCTTAAGGTCGCATTCTTCAAGGTTTGGCATCATGGCTCAGCTCCCAATACACAATAATGGAACCCAGCTCAGCACAATGCTCACCACTTATCATGTGAAAGCACCTTTATTGAAAAAAAATTTATTAATACATATTGCAGTAACTAATTCATGAAACTGATCAAACAACAAAAAAAAAAGAGATTCATTTTCACCATGAATTTGAGAACATCAAAAAAAGCCTCTTTGTTGGCTTGTGAGATCTTAGAAAACACTGACATGCTATCCCTTTTTATAGAATGATAATATTTGTGGTGCTGATCAGAGCTCATATCGTTTTGCTTAGGCTGTTGAGGTGATGGATAAGGCGGAGATGCCATGCCAAGCCTTAGTCAGAATGCTGGCCAAGAAGCCAGGTTGGAAGGAGACCAACTTCCAGGTAAATGTGATATAAGAGCATCTTGTGTTGGAGCTAAATATATGTTTTCTGCAGCCATTTGCGTTCAGAGTGTAACTTTGACTGTGGCTTCCAGGGAAATACTTTAAAATGTTCAAAACCAGCAGGGACTCCATAAGACTTCATAAATAACAGGAATCATGCTAACATTTAGCTGTTTTCTGCCTGTGTAGGTGATGCAGATGAAGCTGCATATTGTGGCTCTCATAGCCCAGAGAGGACAGTTTTCTAAGACTTCAGCCTCGGTGGTTTTGGACGGGCTGGTGGACAAGGTTGGAGACATCAAATGTGGAGGAAATGCAAAGGAGGGACTGACTGCGATTGGAGAGGCTTGCTCACTGCCATGGACCGCAGAAGAGGTTTTTTTTTTTTTACCTGATTTCATGTATTTAGTTTAAATGAATTACGCAATAACTTTTAAAGATATACTGATTATTAGTGATGGTTAGCGATAGCAGTCCTATAGTTTACTGAACCGTGATCATTCGCTTTTCCACTGTGGCCTCACAGTGGGTAATGAAGCTCAGCATATGTACATGCTTGCATGTTAGGGTGTTGTGGAGGCTACATGCAGAAACTCTGTCACTCTAGCAGAAGTGCTTGGCGCGTTCCAAAGCTCTTACTCATTTCCACGTTTCCCTCACTTCCATCTTTTCCTTGCATCTTAGTCCCGCCCACTGAAGATGAGAGGAAAAGAAGTGAGGACAGAGGAGCTGAGGAGCTACGATTTGAAATAAAACATTTTCGCTCCTCAAGCGTCATCTGAATGACGCTTGAGGAGCTTGATGAGGTGCTTGAGGAGATGCTTACTGATGATGTCACAGCTGATCAGCTGTCAGAGCACTTGGAGCTGCTGTGTTTTAGTTTCTACAAGATAATAAAATAATGAAATATTCTGACTGTTACTGTAACAATGAGCGTGAACAGTTTGACAAACATGCAGAACAATCTGACTTTCTAATCTACAGATCGTCACATTTCTAAGTANTGAACAGTTTGACAAACATGCAGAACAATCTGACTTTCTAATCTACAGATCGTCACATTTCTAAGTATGTTTCACTGTCAGAGAGTTAAAATATGAAGTTTATCAGCGTTAGTGAACTTTAACTAACGGGACATTTTATTAAATGTGTCAAAACATTTTGTTGCTGCTTGTTGTTTTGTTATTTTATGTTTCTTTATCATTCAGAGCTGCACTGAACACACATCCAGTCATTTTAATCAGATGATCAATCAAACTAAATCAAACATCAATAATCAGAGTCATTTTACACCTGAGATGTTGCTGTTATTTTTCTGTTCACGTTTGATGAAACTCATGATGAGGTCATATTAAGATGTGTGTATCAGATCAGCCGTAGCAGATCTGTCCAATCAGAAACAGACTTCCAGTAAAGGGGCGTGTCTGTCAGGTAACAGACTTTGTGTAGGAGCGTCTTGTGTTTCCTGATGAAGCTCCTCCTCCTCCTCCTCCTCCTCCTCCTCCTCCTCCTCCTCCTCAGAGAGAAATAAGAGCTTTGGAACATCCTTAAAGATGGAGGACCTGATTGGTTTCCGGGTCATGCGAGGATGGAGGCGTGATCAAATAGGAGCTTTGGAACGCACCCAGTGCCAGAGAGCTGACTACATGTCAGGGCTGCAGGAGCTATGGAGACACCAAGAGGAGATGACAATAACTGTGCTTAGTCCATTTTGTGTTTTCTCCTATATCAGTTATTCCTTAGCTTGGTCCTCCTGTACCTCAGCACTACATGTTTTCCATCTCTCCCAGCTCAAACCACACCTCATTAGCTAAATCAGTTGTGGATTCAGCAGTTTGCAGTTGAGAGTTGATGCCTGACAGATCTTGATTGGCTACACACAACTGAATTAGCTAATCAGATGCTGGCTACATGAACCCATAACTGGGAACAACTGTCCTACAAGTTTCCAGTGGTGATAAAGGCAGCTGGTGTGAAGCAACATGAAGCTCGTTGAGATTGGCTCAGCAATCTTTGTCTTCTTGGCAACACAGATAAATTCGTATTTTGTGATCTAACAAAGCCATTGTCAGTGCAGATCTACTGCTTGTTATGATCATCATTCTATCCTAAAGTGAATCGAATAAAGTGAAAGATCTCTTTGCTAGCAACATCTCTTTGGGATCTTGCTTACTAGCAAAGTCATATTCACTGCAAATCTTCCCATTATTGCTCTACAGTGAAGTTCAGGTATATGATGAATGGCCTGCAGGGTCGTGCTGTCACATCCATTGCAGTGGTGCTCTGGGGTTAAATCCTTTGCCTGCCTGCCAGTTCATCTGCTGGAGGCATTGATGACAGGACCTGAACGCAGCAGCATAAATCCTGCTGAACCACGCTAATGCAGGAGCCCTGCTCAGAATTGAGTCTAAACTGTGTTTCCACCCTCAATTCATCTTCATAACCTGATTGGCTCAATGTGTGAGAGGAAACACCACTTTTAAACAACTCACTATGTTAACATTGTGGTAGTCACATAGTTTTCCTGGGAATGCTGTGAAGCTACAGGGAAGTGCTGATTTTAGCAAATCTCAGAAAATACTGCCAGTTCCTTGTTAGAGAACATTTCTGCATTTGAACATGTCAAAGTAAAGCAGGCCTTTTTTAGGGTTCGGTGCTGTGCTTCAGTCTGTGATTATGTGTGCTGTTTGTATGGTTACAGACTATCCAAGCTGTATGGAATAACAGCAGCACAGTTTCTGAGCTCTTATGATTACAGTGAGGGACCAAGAAAAGGTCAAAAGGTCAGGAGATGATTGATCACGATGGACATACTAAAACCATATGTGTTATGTGTCAGGTTGTGTCAATAGCGTTTGCTCAGAAGAACCCCAAGAACCAGGCAGAGACTCTGAACTGGTTGGCTAATGCCATGAAGGAGTTTGGCTTTGCTGGGTAATTCACACTCTCATTTTACATCATAGTACCCAAGAAATAAACCACTGTCATCTAACACTTTTTTGGCCCCATCAGAGGTCATGGTCACCTTACAATCCTCTGATGTCTCTTTTTGAAGCATCAACGTCAAAGGTTTCATCAACAATGTGAAGACGGCTCTGGGAGCCACTAACCCTGCCGTGCGGACGGCAGCCATCACGCTGCTGGGCGTCATGTTCCTCTACATGGGAGCTCCTCTCCGCATGTTCTTTGAAGATGAGAAGCCCGCTCTCCTCGCACAGATAGATGCCCAGTTTGAGAAGGTTTGCCTGCTCTGCTTGGCTCAAAAAGAAAGATTTAAAGAATATTTTTATGGTTTTAAAGATAAACTGCTAAAGGCAAGAGAAAAAAGATAATAAAATGTTGTCCCCTTGGATGTGTGTGGTTTCATCTCAGATGCAGGGCCAGAGTCCATCTGCTCCGGTCAGATTCACCAAGAAGGTGGTGAGTGAGGAGGAAGGTGATGAAGGGGAGGAGCAGGAGGAAGATGGAGCAGGAGGAGGACAGGACATCATGGATTTGCTGCCTAGAACAGATATCAGGTAACCTGTATGCAAATCATTCAGCCTGAACCTGTTGCTTTATTTAATCAGTTACTGCTTCAGATTAGTAAAATAGCATTTGTACATATTTACTATGTGGCCACAATGAGCAAAACCACAGAAATACAGCACCGCTGGATAATAATGCATGTTTAATTCATGTTAAAATGTGCATTATGTGTTTTAGGGCATTTCTGTGTAGTACCGCAAAAATATGGGAGGAGGTAATCGAGATTTACAGTTTTTGTTAGACGACTGAGAGAGGAAACTGAGTGTTCTTAATATCTTTGAGAAACAGGTATAGACAGAGAGAGAGAGAGAGAGAGAGAGAGAGAGAGAGAGAGATCTTAATAATAAAATAAAAGCATATGGATTATAAAGACTTTGGTCTTTTTGTCTTCGTGTAAATCTTGTTTCTATGAATTAGACTTTTATGATTGGGTTGTCACATATCGCCTCAGTTTTTTGTTCATTTCTTCCATCTGTACAAATCTCTCTAATCCGAAAAACAAATTGTCAGCTCGTGTTTGTTGTACCTCTGATTGTTTTGTTCCATTATGCAGATTTAGTGTTTACTGGATTTTTAACTTTTCTGGCATTGTGCAGTTTTTGTATTTAAAATATTTATTTTGTTTATTGGATATCAATGTTCTCCCTTTTTTGATAGGGTTGCACAAGTTTCCTTTTTTTTTTTTCCAAGAGAAAGAGAGGTTGAGGGAAGGAGAGGGAGAGAGAAACTGTAAAGTAAAAGTAAATACTCCACTAAATGGAAGACGTGTGGCTACACAGAATTTAGCATCCCTGATAGTAATTTACTGAAGCATTAATAAATATTTCTGGTAGTTTCAAGTTGTTATCCTGGCATGTAGACTTTTTTTTTTAATAACTATGAGCTGAATTAGACAACGTTTCTGCAGATTATTACTTTAAATTAGATTTTTTTTTCTGGCAGACTAAAAATCAAGATGAGTTTCTCCATGATTGATAATAGATGATATATATGATGAAGGCCAATAATATGGACTCACCCTTTAATTTCTAGAAAATATTCCAGTTTAAACTGTGATTATAAACTTTCCTCAGATCATTTATCCTCTTTTCCCAGTACCTGCTGTGCTCTATAACACTTTCCTTTCCTGTCATCCTTCGTCCTTTTTCTGTCCTGACTGTCAGTGATAAGATCACATCAGACTTGGTTGCTAAAATTGGGGATAAGAACTGGAAGATCAGAAAGGAGGGTTTGGATGAGGTGACAGCGATCATCTCAGATGCCAAGTTCATCACACCCAACATCGGAGAGCTTCCTCTGGCCCTGAAAGGACGGCTCAGCGACTCCAACAAGATACTGGTCAGTATTCAGACCAGCTACTGGCTAGATGTCTCCACGTCTCCACCCCATGTTTGTCAATCACAGCAGCACGTCCTGCTGCTTGTCCTCTGTTTATTGATCTCTGTACGAAGCAGAGCAGTCTGCTGCATCTGACCTGGCCAGCAGGCAGCCATGTTTATAGCTTTTCAGAATGCCCACACTGGAAGGTGGGGCAAAAAGCCACCGTCAAAGTGTGTGTGTGTGTGTGTGTGTGTGTGTGTTCTTGTGTCCTTGTAATCTCAACATTGATGATATAAATGTGGAAAATGAAACACAATTTCACTTTAGGACAGGGAGCATTATGAACAGGATGTTTGTGTCTCCTGTGTATTTTTGTGATCTCCACTCATTATAAACAGGATAGAAACAGTGATGATGGGGTAGAGTTTCATGATTAATTCTCTCAGTGGTGCAGACACAGTGGGAAAGGAGGGAGGGAGGGAGGGAGGGAGAAAGAGAGAGAGAGAGTGATACAGACAGAGAGAGAGAGAGAGAGAGAGAGAGAGAGCGCAAAGTCTGTCAGGTGCAGACGCTCCCAAATTGTCCAGTGAAAAGGGGTTTCTGCAACCTTCCAACTGTCTGACAGGCATGTCTGACAGACATATCACATACCGCATAAAAGAGAAAAAACATTTTTTTTTTTAAACAAGAAGGATTGACATTCATCTGCTGTACTTTCTAATGTAAAATATAAATATGGAGGTACAATTGTCTGGTACAAGGTCTCAGTAGTTAGCACAGTTATGATGTAATAAGAAGTGATAATGGTCTGTTATTGAATATGCAACTGTGGTTTGCCAAACTAATTAAACTGTGTGATTTCTGGTCATTTGATGGATTTAAGAGGCTCCTGATTGTAAATGTTGAATTGTGTGTTGTTGCAGGTCCAGCAGACTCTGTCGATGCTGCAGCAGCTGGCTGCAGCCATGGGACCTGGACTCAGACAGCATGTTAAAGCACTGGGAATCCCTGTTATCACTGTGCTGGGAGACAGCAAGGTACACCAGCATCCATGCACACTATCAATTACAGATTTAGTCCAATATGGGCTGTACGGAGTATTTTGGTGTCCTATTATGTTAATTTAGTTTTTTAAAGAATTGTTAGACATGTACATGTCTTCCTGTCTCCTGTAGGCCAACGTCAGGACAGCTGCCATGGCCACTTTGCAGGCCTGGGTGGAGCAGACAGGGATGAAGGAGTGGCTGGAGGGAGAAGACATGTCAGAAGAACTGAAGAGAGAGAATCCCTTCCTACGACAGGAGGCACACATACACACACACTCACACACACACACACACACACACACACACACGCGCCATACTTCACGCTCATGGCTAGAATAATGCAGTGGTAAAGCACCCGTTTAAAAGACCAGGGTTCAAATCCAGTCGCTGTCAGACCTCCGTGCTTATTGAACTGAAAGCCTGAACAACTCCAATGCACCTAGAAAAAGGACCCAGTCAAAATACAGCAGTTTGTATAGTACAACGAAATTCAAGCCAAGACCAGCACACAGAAGGTTCACTGCTCCAAAACCTTTTTATATATAAAAGCACCATCCATTCTTTGTTCTGGTTATGCTGAGGATGGCTTAATGGCTGAAACACCTTTGTGTTATGCCTGCCTAAGACACATAATAACAACATTTTGAGTGGTGAGCCTTCTGTGTGCTAGTCTTGGCTCCAATTTTGAAGACCTCCATGCTTACCACTACAATGAGAGCTTACCAGGTGTCCACCTGGCTAAACAAGCTCCACATCAGATACTGAGACCAGCAGATTACGGATAGAGCCCTGGCAACACAAGTCCTTCCACTGAATCATCAGATGGTCAGATAGGAGAGGTCGTACCAGTGGCTGAAAAAGACAAGTCTAGGCTCTGATCTTAGCAGCCCAAAAGCAGGCACCAGTGCAGTAGATGCAGGGTTGTGTCATATCAGGTAGGACTTGAGGTCCACAGACGCCCCAGAGACAAATGCATGGCTAAGTTACTAGGAACATCTGCACTGAATATGGATGGGATAAAGAAACTACGAAGGCTGATGAGAATGACAGGGCTAAGATCCTGTGGAGCCCCACAGGATCTTAGCCCTGTCATTCTGAGTCTGTGGGACTAAGTCTTGTGGGACCTGCAGATGCAGACAGATGGACTGGCAAACCAAACAGTACTCGCTGTCATAGCATTCCCAAATGACAGCAACATCAAGAAGATGGAATATGAGAATATGAGAAGGGACAAAGAGCAGGTGTGGGAAGGGAAAGTCAAAGTGTTCCCAGGTTCCACAGGTCCTAGGAACAACATCAGAGCTCTGTCCAGAAACCAAAACCTTCCTATTCTGAAGCATCTGGTAGGGGACCTGAGACCTGAGACAGGACATGACACATAGAGCTCACAGAGAAGATTTTAAGCTGTCAATATCTTCTCTGGCAGATAGATATATAGTGCATTTGTTTTGGTGTTAGCCATAGTTTATTGCTGTCCAGTTAGTGAAGTTTTGGTATTTGCAGGTGTAAAAATGCCTATGTAGATTAAAAGATTATGTTAGCTAGTTATTTGTAACTTGCCAAATGGCAAGTAAATTTTTCAGATTGTAAATAATTTGAATATTAAATGAGAAAGTGATTTCCGTGACAATGAGAGGCACATAGTCTATTAAGAAAACTCTTCCTTATGCACCCAGCTGTTAGGATGGTTGGCAGAGAAGCTGCCCACCCTGAGGACAGTACCAGGGGATCTGATGCTGTGCGTCCCTCAGCTCTATGCCTGCCTGGAGGACAGAAATGGAGACGTAAGAAAGAAAGCCCAGGACGCTCTGCCTACCTTCATGATGCACTTGGGCTTTGACAAGATGAACAAGGCCACTGCAAAACTCAAGGTACTAATGATCCCTAACTCTCATTAGAATGAGCTAAATTTCTGCTTTTTGTGTTTAATATGTTTGTGTTAACTTGGTGTCGTGTTCATAATGGAGTTGAAGGAGTGTAATTCACCTCTGACTCAGTGTTTGTCTTTTGTCTCCCTCCAGCCGGCCTCCAAAGATCAGGTGTTAGCCATGTTGGAAAAGGCGCGGGCAGTGATGCCAGCTAAACCTTCTGCTCCTGCAAAAGCTGGTGGAGGAAAAGGCTGTGCTGAGCCAGGCAGGCCAGCTTCTTCAGGTCTGGATGAACACACACTACTTTAGCCTATTAGAACCTCAGTTTGATTTGCTCATATCACCATGGATACTCTATCTGTAACCACTTATCTGTAATCTGTATATCTAAGGATCTTAGTTATGCTCTTTGTCCTATTTTGAGGATTTTAATTATTTAATTATTGCCAGTTTTGGAGATTTTCATTGTTGATGCATTCTACATGTTAATACATCAACAATGAAAATATATCGTCAATCAGTTATTTTTGGTGAGTAAAATTTGTTGCTAATTCTCTGTGGGTTTCATCACTAAGAACACTGAGCCATTTGATTCAGTGTTTTTGCTGGTTTAAGCAAATGGTCAGTCCTGAGCAGTGTTGGGCAGTAATGCATTACCGAGTAACGCGTCACTGTAATACTATTACTTTTCCCAGTAACAAGTAGTGTAAGGGATTACAATTTTCTAAACAGTAATTATATTACAGTTATTCATCCGAGTAATGCTGCGTTACTACGTTACCAGCACGTGATTTGTTTATTGTCCTGGGTAGGTTCTCGTATCCATATGATGTGTATGCATGGCAGGTCACCTAGAAACTAGCTAAAACGCAAACGGACGGGAGAAGTACACTTTCAGCAGCTGGAAATATTCCCAGTGTTTGTTTTCTTGTACGCTGTACACTTTGTTCTAGTAGCAAAACCCTTTAACGGCAAAAAAATACAACATCGAATTTAAGCATAAAGCATAACCTAAGCATCTGATGCAGCAGCACAGTAATCTGAAACTTGCTGAAAAAAGAAAACACCAGCGCTGACAGGGAGGCCACCAGAGATACTGCACTCCAGCTAAACAACAGAAAGTGGATTTCAGAACAGGACACGTTGATGGAGAGACATTATACCAACAGGATCTGAAGAAGCTTGTTGCTGGATATATCCTAGAGGAGATGTTACCTATTTAAACAGTTCGCCCTCATTTCAATGGATTATAGAGAAAATTCCCACCGAAAGTAATGTCAAGCTGCCACAGAGAAAGACGTTTGCTTGCTACCTGGACAGAGAGTATGCGGTGATGGAATCTAATTTGAAGGCCACACTCAAAGAGGTGAACTTTGTTTCTGCCTCTGCTGACATCTGGGCAGCTAACAACAAAAGTTTTTTGGGTGTAGCAGTTCACTGGATCAGCAGTTCCACTTTGGAGCGCAACAAGGCCGCCATAGCATGGAAAAGAATGAAAGGCAGGCATATGTCTGATGTTACTGACGCTGACATAGAACAAATACATTCATCATATGAACTGCTTGGCAAAGCTGTAGCCACTGTGACAGACAATGCATTACATTTTGCCAAGGCATTTAAAATATATCAGCCTGTCAGTTTAGAGTCATTTTTTCAGAAGTTGGGGTGGAGTAATATTGTAATGTAAGGAGTAATGTAACTAATTACTTTTGATACTAAGTAATAAGTAAAGTAATATTATTACTTTTTGAAGGAGTAATAAGTAAAGAGTAACTTATTACACTTTATGAGTAACTTGCCCAACACTGGTCCTGAGTACTAACTATTTAGTACTAGCTAGTTTAAGAAAATTGTTTAAAGAGCAACTTAACCCCCTGTTTTAGCTTGACCACGCCTCCTTCACATTATTCAAAAAATGCCTTCAAATGCTGAAAAGGGGGCGGGGCTACCATGCCCCACCTTCTGTGAGAAGATATCTGCCTGGATAGAGAAGCATTGCCCAAATCAAAGTGACAGACAGACATAGCCTCAGGGTGTGGAGCACATGGCAGCTTCATGGACTGTCTTGTCTTATGTTGACATCTAGAGGGCAGCTACTGTGATTTTGGGTGGAAAAAGGGAAAGCACTGCCTTAACAAAAATGCTTCAGATTGGCACCAGAATCAAATGACAACATTATTACATAGCTTCATATATAACTTAATAAATTTAATAAATCATAAAAGTGGATTTGATGTTAAGGTGCTCTTTAAAGAGAAATGACTGGTGACCCTGGCATAGACACACACTGTGGACAATTTTTTGACAAAAGACTTTGTGCTCTCCAGGCTCCATGTCTCAGCCCATCAGCGAGGATTTTGTTGATTCTAAACTTGAAGCCAAGAAGGTCCGAGGAGGAGCTGCTATTAAGAAGGTTAGTCTGGCCTGGATGTCACATTGGATTGTAGTTCTACTTGTAGCACTACTTTTTTTTCATGTTTGATGTCAAAGGGGACAAAGGAGCTATTATTTGTGCTGCCTAATAAATATTTTCATCACTACCTGCATCAAGATGAATCAGGTTTAAGGCTGGTTTGTGCTTAACATAGGTGCGGTAATTGCGGCTAAAATTGTGGCTAAAACAGCCAGACACAGAGGCCACATTTGCGGGTTGCTCGCAAGGTTGCACCATTCAAAATTTTAAACAATGTAGATGACCACCTACATGACATAAATGTGCCCTCATCAGCTATTGGCCAAGCGAAGAGGTGTGGAGGAAAGGAAAGCATACAGGAGAAAGGGTAACAGAAAAACAAACAACAGCAATATGAAACGTGAACAGTGTTGATGAGCAGGGGACGTGAGGGAGAACCAGCACCTATTTGATTCTTCATGAGAGATTATAAAGACTAACAAATGGCTGCCAATTCCTGGCAGGAAATAACCTGTACTCTGGGCTCCCAAGAACATTCCTGTTGCATAAAATGTAAAAATCTACCTGAAAAAAGAACAAACTCAGAAAGATTTCTGTTATCACTGGGTTTGTTGACCTACAGCACCATCGTCCTGGCGTTGAAGCGCACAGTCATCATGAAATCACTAGAGCCATGAACTCCAGGACACCTCCAAGGATGTCCTTATCATATCTGTGCTAAGCATGCACCAGGCCTTAGTGCTGTTTTCATCCAGTCAGCCATGTACAGATTGCATATCCTCCATCTGTATTTCAGTTGTCAGTTCCATGTTTGTGGTGGTTGTTGATATCAGGCATGTACATGTTATGGGTTGTTTTTTTTTTATTTTTTTTGTCTATTTACACCATTTTTGGTTTGATCAGTTATTTCATTATGTGATGTGTAAACATGAAGTGGTTTTTCTACTTTCCTAGCCCCCACCCCTTCCCGAGGAACCTGTTCCCCCTCCTCCCTCCATGGACAAAGACAGTAGTGCTAGTAAAAAGCCTCCTGGCAAAGGGAAGGCTGCTGCTGGCAGCCAACAGGTAGATCTGTAACCAGTGCCCTTATTCTGAAACTCTGCGTTTGCTCTGAATTTATTACTCTGAAATGATGATCTCCATATCCACATCATGAGAAGATTATTAATTTTTTCATATGGGTGCAGCACACAGTGCAGCGGCTGGAGGGAAAGTACACACAGATGGAGCTCCATTCAAACCACACAGCACAAGGCCAGCTTTTGGCATTTCAGTGAAGTTTAAGCATTTAAATTTGCACTTCAAGTAGACATTTCAGAACCAGTTCTGTTTTCACTGCAGTATCACTTGGTTGGTAACTAGTTTTCATTTACTTTGAGCTATGAAATAAACAAATAAACAAACTTCAAAATGTTCAGCTTACTCATCAACATTATTGGATGTTGATGAGTTTTCATATCTTTCATACTTTTCAAAACATTTAACTGTATTTAAACTTTTTTGGGCCATTTCTTTATACCTTTCACCTATAAATGTCATTCAGCCTTAAAAAATTCACAAGACTTTTCCATGTCTTTTTTCTTTTTTTCCATAAACATTCACAATAGTGTGAGTTTATGGAAAAATTTAAACGAGCGTGATATCACAAGGCTGTGTAACTAGCAGATGAAACATGGATTTTTAAGGTAGGTGTATCGCTTGAATATTTGATTTTGAAAGATTAAGAGATTTTGNAACATGGATTTTTAAGGTAGGTGTATCGCTTGAATATTTGATTTTGAAAGATTAAGAGATTTTGCATCAAATTAATGAATTTCAGTTTTGTGCACTTGTGTCTGTCTGAGACAGAGAGACACAGGCAGTGAGGTGCTTGGTATGCAAAAAAGTTTAGTGGAGAACCAACTACGCATTTTACAATAAAGGGTTGTCATGTGTTGGTCATTCAATAGCAGTTTGAATGGTCTTTGTCCCTTATTGTTTTTTTTAGAATGAAAAACCTGAATTACCGTAAATTCTCTATTAAAAGCCGGTATTCAAATAATGGCTCAATAATAGCCAGGAGGTAAAGTCAGCAGGATGAAATATTGGCCAGGCTCCAATAAAGGCCGGGTTGGTTTATGTCTGTTACTGGTCCAGGCAAATAATATTAGCGTATTCTGCTGCTTCTAACGCTAACTACGGAGCCTGGGAGACTCATGGAGGAGGAGAAAAATGACTTACTAAATCATTTGAATGACTTTTTTTCCCCTCTCTCTCTCCTTGAGCCAGCCTGGGCTCCATAATCAGATGACAGTATCTACGTTTTAAGTACCAAACTGCTTTAAAAACCTCTAGTCATTGTCCTTTCAGCCAGAAGGAACAACCGGACTCAGCTTGAAACAAAGCTGTAAACATGGAGCTCCTCCCTGGTGAGGAGCGAGTGACGCTCCGCTGTAACACACCAACCTGGAAATGTGGATAAAATGGATGAAAGCGAGNGAGGAGCGAGTGACGCTCCGCTGTAACACACCAACCTGGAAATGTGGATAAAATGGATGAAAGCGAGCCTTTATAAAAGCTGACAGAGGAATTATCACACTGTGAAATGTTTCTCCATAGTGGCAGTGTTTTTTTTTTTTGTTTTTTTTTTAATTTTAGTTTCTTAAATGTAGTTATGGTGTGTCTATCAATGGTGGGACACACATGCTGCTAGCCAGCTACGAGGCTCTCATTTCGGTTTGAATCTCACCACGCCTACTGTAATAACTGTTGCAGGGAGCGCTGACTTAACAGATTTTACCGTGGTCGTCATTTCCAGGGTTTTTAATGGAAAACTGAAGAACACATATAAACTATGACACAGCAAAGGGAAAGTTTGGCGAGAAGCGCGTAGTTATACATCCTTAATTAGAAATAAAGGCCCGTCTCCAATAAAAGCCTGTATCTAATAAAGGCCAAGTTCTCTCCACGGTTGAGGTAAATAAAGGCCCCGGCCACTATTAGAGCATTTACGGTATCTACAAGAAGAATTTTTTTATTAAAAATTTGACTTTGGTATGTTTTGAACAAAGGTTAAGCTCTAAGGAGTACATGCTTCATGGATACGTCTTAACCATCATCTGAACTATAAAACCAGAAATCTCTGTCTGTGGCACCAGCATCTCTAGAACCCGACACTGTATGAAACTGATATTCAGCAGGTTTATTGCTCAGAACCCAAGGACGTGCAGCGTCACGTGTGAAGTTGTTTGGATGAGCGGTTCTCAAATTGAGCTGTGCCGGTAAAAAAGTAGTCCGTGC
The DNA here is from genome assembly GCA_014773175.1 of Lucifuga dentata. Taxonomy (NCBI): domain Eukaryota; kingdom Metazoa; phylum Chordata; class Actinopteri; order Ophidiiformes; family Bythitidae; genus Lucifuga; species Lucifuga dentata. The sequence continues at coordinate 88,797 of VXCM01003494.1, forward strand.
GGCAGGATACGCTCCGCTTCATGGCAGGCTGCGGTGCACACATAAAGTCTGGCCGACTCCGAACAGGCATGTTTTGAACAGACACTGCACTAGTTGTACAAATTGTATTGTAGCTTACAAGCCCATAAGCAGTGTACAATTTATTTCGATTGTTTTTTGCAAAAATAAAACATACACACAAACATAAATGTAACTTTTAAAAAATGACATCATCTTGCTGTAAGTGTAATTACGTCTCTCTAACTTATAATCCGACGTGTGCTGCACCTACAGTGGATAGAAAATGAATACACCCCCTTTAACAATATTGACATTTTCTTTACTAAAGCCTTGAATTAAAATGCAACAAATCCATGCTTCTTTCTACTAATCTGTAGAATATTTAACAGTTTCAAATTGAAAAATTACTTCTAAGACCTTTCTTGCATGAATTAAGAATAAACAACTGCAATATCAAAGATATTGCAGCATCTGGATTATAAGGGAGGGTGACAAGAAGAAAGAACTTTCTGGAAAAGACCAATCTGGAGTCCCATATTTTTTGGCAAATGTCATTCGGGACTCCCCATGGATCTTTGATATTGCTGTGTGATGCACATCTTGTCCTCTGTTGGATATTAAACCCTGCAGGTCTTTCTAGGTTGGTGGTTGGATTCCCAGTGTCTCCGACCTGTGGTCTTCTGTCTCATAGCTTTGATGGACATCCTGATTTCATCAGGTGCTGCACTTTCTACTTCTTAATGATGGACTTAACGGAGCTTCTAGCTAGATTCAAAGCCTTGGAAATCTGTTTCTACCACCTGATGTGGGTCCTTCCACAACTTTGTGACGGAAGATCTTTGAACCTGTGCTACTGTCTTTATGTTTGACTTCACTTACAGTCTGAAGGACCAATCAGATGCTTTTATTTCAGTTCTCACATTAATTGCTGTGATTCCAAACATGTTGGACAGTTAAGTCATGATGTAACCTAGAAGTAATTTGAAGCAGGAGGGTGTTCCTGAAGTGATGCTTTATTACTTATCAAAGCTAGATATCACTGTTGTTTATTTTTAATTAATGCAGGAAACTTTTTAGAAAATGTCAAAATTGTTAAAGGGGATGAAATCATTTTCTATCCACTGTGTATGATTGAAAACAGCTTCTGAGTTTGAATTAGATTTAACATGTTGGGATTAATGTTGCAGTTGCACCTTTAAAATAATACATTTACTGTTCTACAAAATGTGTCAGTTTATGTAGAGATCAGGATCAAAGAGTGTCACACACACTTTCTCTCCATGCTGCTGCTGCTGCTTGTATTTAAAGATATCTCAGAGTGCTTTCAGCTCTTGAAGAACTGACACATGGTTTCTGAGAGGACACTGATTAGCCTGACGGTCGCTAGATGCCTTCCTGACCTGCTGAGTCCTGTCTGACCTCTAATGCTGCCACTGCAGAGACATAACAATCTACACTGATCAACACTTCCCAGATCAAATTAAACCTGTAACAGACACATGCATGTCTGCACAAATCAAGCACACATCTTTGCACCCATGTGTTTGTGAAAGTGTGTTGCATGTTTTGGAATAATATCACGTCTGCGCTCTGTCTTAATGTATTAACCTGAACCAGTACAACAGCTCTGTGTGTCTTTGATTGGCTCTGCTGTTACTCTGGCAAAAACATACAACATGACACAGCAGCACAAGACAACAAAACACAACAAAAAACACATCAATACAACATGATACAACAGAACATAACACAACACAATGCAACAGAACAGAACACAATAATACAACATGATACATAGAACACAATACAACACAAAATGTCACAACACAACATAACAATACAACATGATATAACACAACACAACAATACAACACAATACATCAAAACACAACACAAAAATACAACACAATATGTCAGAACAATACAACAATACAAGACGATACATCAAAACACAATACAACACGATACATCAGAACACAACACAACAATACAAGACGATACATCAGAACACTACACAACAATACAACACGATACATCAGAACAACACAACAATTCAGCACGATACATCAGAACACAACACAACAATACAAGAAGATACATCAAAACACAATACAACAGATAGATATGAATGAAACTGAATTCTGAAAAAAANACACAACACAACAATACAAGAAGATACATCAAAACACAATACAACAGATACATCAGAACAACACAACAATTAACACGATACATCAGAACACAACAAAACAATACAAGACGATACATCAAAACACAACACAACATGATACATCAGAATACAACACAACAATACAACACGATACATCAGAACACAACACAAAAATACAATGACGATACATCAGAACAAAACACAATACAAGACAATACATCAAAATACAACACAACAATACAATGATGATACATCAGAACACAACACAACAATACAACACAATACATCAAAACACAACACAACAATACAATGACATACATCAGAACACAACACGATACATCAGAACACAACACAACATTACAACATGATACATCAGAACACAACACAACACAACAACACGATACATCAAAACACAACACAATACAATGACAATACATCAGAACACAACACAACAATACAAGACGATACATCAAAATACAACACAACAATACAATGATGATACATCAGAGCACAACACAACAATACAACACGATACATCAAAACGCAACACAACAATACAATGACAATACATCAGAACACAACACAACAATACAACACAATACATCAGAACACAACACAGCAATACAAGACAATACATCAAAACACAGCACAGCACAACAACACGATACATCAGAACACAACACAGTAGATCAAAACACAACACAACAATACAAGAAGATACATCAAAACACAACAGATACATCAGAACAACACAACAATTAACACGATACATCAGAACACAACACAACAATACAAGACGATACATCAAAACACAACACGATACATCAGAATACAACAACAATACAACACGATACATCAGAACACAACATAAAAATACAACATGATACATCAGAACACAACACAATACATCACGATACATCAAAACACAACACAACAATACAATGACGATACATCAGAACACAACACAATACAAGACAATACATCAAAATACAACACAACAATACAATGATGATACATCAGAACACAACACAATACAACACAATACATCAAAACACAACACAACAATACAATGACATACATCAGAACACAACACGATACATCAGAACACAACACAACAATACAACATGATACATCAGAACACAACACAACACAACACGATACATCAAAACACAACACAATACAATGACAATACATCAGAACACAACACAACAATACAAGACGATACATCAAAATACAACACAACAATACAATGATGATACATCAGAGCACAACACAACAATACAACACGATACATCAAAACGCAACACAACAATACAATGACAATACATCAGAACACAACACAACAATACAACACAATACATCAGAACACAACACAGCAATACAAGACAATACATCAAAACACAGCACAGCACAACAACACGATACATCAGAACACAACACAGTAGATCAAAACACAACACAACAATACAAGAAGATACATCAAAACACAACAGATACATCAGAACAACACAACAATTAACACGATACATCAGAACACAACACAACAATACAACACGATACATCAGAACAACACAACAATTCAGCATGATACATCAGAACACAACACAATTAACACGATACATCAGAACACAACACAACAATACAAGACGATACATCAAAACACAANACAACACAATTAACACGATACATCAGAACACAACACAACAATACAAGACGATACATCAAAACACAACACGATACATCAGAATACAACAACAATACAACACGATACATCAGAACACAACATAAAAATACAACATGATACATCAGAACACAACACAATACATCACGATACATCAAAACACAACACAACAATACAATGACGATACATCAGAACACAACACAATACAAGACAATACATCAAAATACAAAACAATACAATGATGATACATCAGAACACAACACAATACAACACAATACATCAAAACACAACACAACAATACAATGACATACATCAGAACACAACACGATACATCAGAACACAACACAACAATACAACATGATACATCAGAACACAACACAACACAACACGATACATCAAAACACAACACAATACAATGACAATACATCAGAACACAACACAACAATACAAGACGATACATCAAAATACAACACAACAATACAACACGATACATCAAAATGCAACACAACAATACAATGACAATACATCAGAACACAATACAACAATACAAGACAATACATCAAAACACAGCACAACACAACAACACGACACATCAGAACACAACACAGTAGATCAAAACACAACACAACAATACAAGAAGATACATCAAAACACAACAGATACATCAGAACAACACAACAATTAACACGATACATCAGAACACAACACAACAATACAACACGATACAGCAGAACACAACACAAAAATACAACATGATACATCAGAACACAACACAACAATACAAGATGATACATCAAAATACAACACAACAATACAATGATGATGCATCAGAACACAACACAACAATACAACACAATACATCAGAACNACAACACAACAATACAATGATGATGCATCAGAACACAACACAACAATACAACACAATACATCAGAACACAACACAACAATACAAGACGATACATCAAAACACAACACAACACGATACATCAGAACACAACACAACAATACAACACGATACATCAGAACACAACACAACAATACAACATGATACATCAGAACACAACACAACAATACAACATGATACATCAGAACACAACACAACAATACAACATGATACATCAGAACACAACACAACAACACGATACATCAAAACACAATACAATGACAATACATCAGAACACAACACAACAATACAAGATGATACATCAAAATGCAACACAACAATACAATGACGATACATCAGAACACAACACAACAATACAACACAATACATCAGAACACAACACAACAATACAAGACGATACATCAAAACACAACACAACACGATACATCAGAACACAACACAACAATACAACACGATACATCAGAACACAACACAAAAATACAACATGATACATCAGAACACAACACAACAATACAACATGATACATCAGAACACAACACAACAATACAACATGATACATCAGAACACAACACAACAACACGATACATCAAAACACAATACAATGACAATACATCAGAACACAACACAACAATACAAGATGATACATCAAAATGCAATACAACAATACAATGACGATACATCAGAACACAACACAACAATACAACACGATACATCAAAATACAACACAACAATACAATGATGATGCATCAGAACACAACACAACAATACAACACAATACATCAGAATACAACACAACAATACAATGACATACATCAGAACACAACATGATACATCAGAACACAACACAACAACACGATACATCAAAACACAATACAATGACAATACATCAGAACACAACACAACAATACAAGATGATACATCAAAATGCAACACAACAATACAATGACGATACATCAGAACACAACACAACAATACAACATGATACATCAAAACACAACACAACAATACAACATGATACAACACCACAACAATACAACATGACACATCAAAACACAACACAATACAACATGATACATCAGAGCACAACACAACAACACGATTCAACCCAACAATACAACATGATACATCAGGACACAACACAACAACACGATACAACAGAACACAATACAAAACCATACGTCAGAACAACACAACAATATAACACAATAAATCAGAACACAACATAATAACACAATACAACATAACACAACAATACAACACGATACATGTAAAACAACACAACAACATGATACAACATAACACAACAATACAACATGATACATCAGAGCAACAACACAAAAACACAACACAATACACCAAAACATAACACAACAACACGAAACGATACAATACAATACAATACAACATAACACAACAGTACGACATGATACATCAGAACACAACACAAAAATACAACACGATACATCAGAACAACAACACAACAATACAACGCACTGCATCAGAGGGCTGTACCACGAAGTGAGATTAGTGTGTTAGTGAGGTATGTTAAGCCTAAAGCCAGGTTTTTCAGTACTACGAAGGTGGCTCTCTTTTAACCTTGCTGGATCACCATGGCAACTCATGCTGCAGACATAACCTGGTCGGACCAGGTTTTGTTCAGAGTTTCNTGGATCACCATGGCAACTCATGCTGCAGACATAACCTGGTCGGACCAGGTTTTGTTCAGAGTTTCATCTTGTAATAGACTACTTTGCATCACCCTTTGCAGACTTGTCGAGCCGTGCGTTAGGAATGCTACCGAACGAATCCATGACTTAAAGTAGCACAAACTGTTTGCATAACAATTAGTAGTTTTTGACCAAATCAAAGTGAAATTATATATATATATATATATATAAACGCAACATGATGCATACAGTTTGTGCTACTTTAACTCACAGTTCCGTGTGTGTGTGTGTATATATATATATATATATATATACACACACACACACACACACACACCACCACAGACATATTATATGTCTGTGGTGTTCCCGGGCCATTTGCCCACACTCGCTATAAAAGAAGGCTTCTATAAAATCGCAGGTAACATACATTAACAATTCACTATATTATGAATCAGTATGACATTTACATTAATAGTATGCTACATCATGAATCAGTTTATCAATTTACAGTGTACAGCTAATAGAACGCCAATAGAATGCCGATTAAAATTTGATTAGTCGACAAACTAATAAAATTAATTTCACTTTGATTTGGTCAAAAACTAGTGATTGTTATGTATCCTACACGGACAGTGTCAGACCTAAATGCAGTTCTTAGTATAATATTTAAATCTGCTGCATCAAGTTTAAAGTGTCAGAGCTGTAGAATGTGCAGCATCACGTTAGGAATAAACAGTGGCTTTGAGATGCATTGAGTGGTAAATTACATAAAACTTATGCATAAACTATCAGCAACTTTCTGCAGCATGCCCCCTTTATGTGAACGTGCACAGAGCTTGATGAGGAAAGCCTGGGTTGACAAAGACGGTTGATAACCACCGTTCGTGGTACCCGTTATCTCTGACTGGAGTTTTAGGCTTTGAGGATCAGCTAAGGCAAAGAAACCCTGGATCTGATGAACGTGCTTCGTGGTACAGCCCTTTGGCCAACCAAAATGGAGTGTGGTGTGGTGGCAATTTTTCTTGCAGACAAAAACAAAAAATATATGCTAAACATGTCGAAGCTCATCTGCAAACACAAGGAGTCTCAGCAGACACAAATACCATGCAGCCTGAAACCCACAAGCAAAGGGTTTCGTGGTATAGCCCTCAGAACACAACACAACAATACAACACAATACAGCAGGACTCAACACAACAATACAACAGAACAGAACACAACAACAAGATACAACAAAACACAATACACATGATACAGCAGAACACAACACTATAACATGACTGAACACAATACAATACAATTGAGTATTACACAACAGAACACAAGACAACAGCATAACACAACGCAACAGTCCACACAACACAATATGACACAACACAAGACAACACACACAACTATGTAGGAAGGAAACTAATTAAATAACTAACTAATGTTCATTATAAATAATTAGAATTTATTGATTTATCATTTTTTAAAAATTCTGTATTGATAATAATAACAATAATAAAAACACACATGCACACACTCTTAGCCTGATATTATGATGTGCCTCTCCTCAGAGTGCGGCTGGGAAAAAGCCTACTGTCAAAGGTCTCAAAGATGATGAAGATAAGTCTGGGCCCATCTTCATCCTCATTCCCAATGCTAAGGAGCAGCGGATCAAAGAGGAAAAACAGCTGAAGGTAGAAAAATTAAATAAACTCACCATGTGTGGATTAAAGTTATTTTTATGATCATTTTTCAGAAGCACTGTAGACTACAGCCTTGTTGTTCTTCCCTTGGTAGATCCTGAAGTGGAACTTTCTGGCTCCTCGTGATGAATATGTGGAGCAGCTTAAAGCCCAGATGTCAACTTGTTTTGCTAAGTGGCTGCTGGATGAGCTCTTTCACTTTGACTTCCAGAGACACGTTAAGGCTATTGGAGTCATGATGGAGGTAAGGAAAAAAAATGATGGAGGTAAGGACTTCATACATGAAACAGAACGTCTGCTTCTCTGTCTGAATGAGTCCTGTTAGTAAAGTGTCAGCCGTGGCTTTTAATCTAGATCAGGCACAGGCAACTGGTGGCCTGGGGGCTGGATATGGCCCGCACCTTTAATCTATCAGGCCCTTGGATGACTTCTCAATAAATAAAAATGAAAATTATAAAATTGTTTTTCTTTGTTATTACCACCACTCATCAACAGAGACAGACTCATTGATGAAGCCACCTTATGAGACGTGTTCCTGTTAGCTCCTGTGTCGGCAGTTGCTGTGTATGTTGTTGCTAAGTCAGATAAAAAGTAAAGACAAAATCATGGCCAAAAGCTAACTAAAAATATTGATTTTTCTTCGTGAACTCCAATGCAACAAAATGCACTCATCAATCTATTACAGATTTAAAAAACAGATTTGAAAATGTGCTGTTCATTTAATAAAAAAAAAAGACTAGACTGAATCATTTTTGTGTCTTATGAAACTTCTAAATATTAAACTAATTACTGAGTTCGCAGTGATTTTTGTTGTATTTAATGTATGGCTCTTTGACCAGGAGAATTAAATTTTATTGGCCCCCATCCTCATCAAAGTTGTCCATCCCTAATCTGGATAGATAGATAGATAGATAGATAGATAGATAGATAGATAGATAGATAGATAGATAGATTGGTTGATTGGTTGATATGTAGGTAGGTAGGTAGGTAGGGTGGGTGGGTGGTTAGGTAGGTAGGTGAGTAAATAGATGGATGGATGAATGAATGATATTTCATTCATCATGTTGGGAAAATTCAGGTGTCCAGTAGTCCAGACATCTCAGTATTAGCATATACTGTAAATTAAAACAATACAATACTAAAAGAATAGCATTTAAACAAGAATAGGATATTGCACAGTTGTTGCACATAGTCTTGGAATGAGGATGGATAAGGAAGTTCAGCAGCCAGGGGCCTTATGTAGAAATGGTGCACACATACTAAAAGGTTGTGTGTGCTGGTTTTCACGCACACGCGGGATGTATAAAAATTAACGTGACATGCGGGCCATCCTGCAAAACTCTTGTCTGGCTCTGTCAGCAGCAGAGGTGTGTTGTAACGCATTCCATTTACTCAGTTACATTCACTTAAGTAACATTTTTCACAAATTGTACTTTATTGTAGGGCTGGGCGATAAATTGATTTAATCGATTAATTCGATTTTATGTTTTGGCATGGTATATAAAATGGCTAAATCGAAAAATCGAGATTTAAAAAACAGCTAATATCTAACTATTTTTAACGGGGAAAATGCGGCAGCAGGTCTCTCTCCGTCAATCAAGTTCATTCCCGTTTTATGCGCGTTAAACCTACAAGCTTTATTTATTCTTTCCGTGAATTGTGAGGGTACGTGGCTCTGCCTGCAGTGGACGCAGATACGGACACCAACCTTACAAATCAACCGTCTGCTACATTCGCTGATACCATGCCCATGAAGCTTTCAGCAGCAGGTCAGATGTGCTAGCAAGATGCAACAAACACTTTGACTGAAGATGAACTTGTTCCTAAAAAAGGTAACGTCACTTCATCACGTCAGTCATTTGGAAGTGGTTCGGTTTTGCGTTTCATGGTGTGAAGCAAACCAGCATGTTCTGTAAAGTTTGTAGGAGCTGCAGCTACAACAGTAGCTGCGACAAAAATGCGCAGCTGAGTGGCAGCAATGCAGTGCTGCAAGATGCTGCATTCAAAGTGCAGCGAAAAAGCAAATGACAGACAGGCTGGTGTTCCTTACAGGAACCTGGACATCGCTGTAAAAACCTTTTATTTTAAAAGTTTTTGTTTAGAAAGCCCTACAGTTTTATTTATAAGTATCATTATTTGTTATTATTTTAATAAAGAAAATACATATTTGAATTACTTTTTTTTTTTTTTTTTTNTTTTTTTTTTTTTTTTTTTTAAGAGGAAAAACAAAACAAAAATTGATTAAAATCAAGAATTGTCTGTCAGTGTGAAAAAAAATCAAGATTTTGTTTTTAGGCCATATTGCCCAGCCCTGCTTTACTGAGTCGTTTTATTGCAGGATACTTGTAATTCATACTTGAGTATATTTATGAAGAAAAAATACGGTTTCACTCATTTGGTCGCACACTTTGTGTTACTTTTTTATTTGTATTACCTATGAGACATTGCTCTGATGCAACGAGTCAAAATTCTCCGTTTTTTCTGTTGTAAGCAGTGCTCCCAATGGCCGATTCAGCTTCAGGACTCATTCTCACACACATTGCTCAATGTGTGTCTACTCTTTGGTTTGGTCCAGTCACATTCAGCGTCCCGTCATCTCCATGACAGCGATGGGTTCACAGATTTGGGCTCATTGAGAGTTGATAGGTGGGCCGTTTTTAGTTTTAGCTTTAGTTTTTGTTAACTGTAATAACCTTAATATCGCCCTCAGGGGCTCGAGTGAGCAGGAAACTGAGTAAGATGCAAATTTCAGAGCTCCTGCAGAACTGACAATATTTTCATTCAAAACAGCTATTATTGCATAAATACCGGTTTTAAAGTTCTCTGAGGATGTATACAAATTAATGTGACATGCAGGCCATCCCACACATAAAGAAGTCAGCAGCTGAATTTTGCACACTATGTAGATCTGAATGGCAGAAAAGCTCCAAAAATATAAGTACAGCAGTAGCGGTTCACAGCCTACAAGAACTGCGAGGCAGTACACACCAGGTGACTCGGACCAGTCGTTGCCCACCCGGAGTGAAAGCTCAGGTATGGCCGCTGAAGGAATAAAAGTGGACATTTTATCCTCCTTCAGGGGAGAAATATCCAAAATTATAAGAGAAGAACTTAAAAGTGTGCTAGTGGAGGATTTCAAGGCCCTGAAGTCTGAATTACAAGAAGTGCGGCCCGAAATTGCTAATAATATGACCGCAATCCGAACAGAAGTCGACCACACGACCACATGAAAGCAGACGTTCAAGACATGAAGGGTGGCTTATCAACATGGTCTGACAAGGTTGTATCGCTACAAGCTACGGTAAACTTCAAAGCCAGGTGACAACTTTAAAAGACTGATGTGAGGACGTGGAGGGGAGAATGAGACGGTGCAATATCCGGATAGCCGGCATTGAAGAACGACCAGACTCCAGCTCCCCAAAAACGGTTGCCAAAGTCATCTGAGAAGTCCTGCAGCTGAACCGGGACATAAAGATCGACCACTCGCACCGCACACTTGCCAGTAGGAGACCGGGAGAAACCATGTGTGATCATCGGTAAGGTACACAATGACGGAGACGCTGTCAAGATCCTGAGGAGAGCCCGCGACGGAGCCCTGCTGGTTTACAACGGCAACCGGGTCGCTATTTTCCCTGACTACACCTCCAGCATTGCCAAAGCCAGAGCCACGTTCACAGACACACGAGGATGGAAAGGAGTCTGCTACGGTCTGTACCCAGCCACACTCCGGATTTCACACAACAATGAAGAAAAGGAGTTTCTCGATCCCAGCAAAGCCATGAAGGATGTCCAGGAGAAAGTGATCCCATCCACAGAGCCTGCTGACTAAATGTATCCTTACCAGCACTGTTAATGACACTACCCCAAGTTCACACTTTAGTTGTGCAGGCAACTCAGATGACTATTTTACCATGCAGAGCTGTTTGATTTTACATATCTAATGCCAGGTCCTGCAGGGGCCTGAATGGCCACTGTCAGACACAGAAAACGAAAGTGTCTTTTTTATTTTACTAATTTTATTTTATTTTCCCTCATCCTAGCACACTCATACCATAATCAAATCAATCTAGACTGTGCACTTTTGCTGCTTGGTCTTAGTGGCTAGGGACTAGGTCCCACCAGATTACTGTTAATGTTAGTCCACAGTAGTCTTAATAAGTTTTGTGTTCTTCTAGCTTTGATCCCTCTGTTCCCCAGGCATCCTGTGTTGAATATAAGAACAACAAGGTCATCATTTCTTTTCCTCGCCCACATTCCTATTGATATTGAAGGTAAAAAAAACTTTGGTACAGCTACAATTATTTTTGTTTACCCCCTTTCTATTGGTGTTTAATTATCTTGTCCACCTCTCTGCAATTCACATAAAAAGATGCATGACTCATGCCAACTGCTCATTTCTGCTTCCCATCTCTCTTCACTAATTTGCAGAACTGGAGAATCAAAGAGAATCAAAGTGAAAACTGCATATTGTAGGTAATGGATTCACTAAAAATTATAAGTTATAATGTGAAGGGTCTTCATAACCCTGTTAAGAGAAAGGAAAATTCTGCACCAGTTGAAACAAGCCAAATAGCATTTCTACAGGAAACCCATTTATCTGACGCAGAGCATGAAAAGTTGAAAAAGGTCTTGGGCAGACAAAGTATATTATTCTTCACACTGATCAGGGAGAAAGAAGGGAGTATCCATACTCATACACAGACAAATTAATTTCACACAAACATTTGTACATAAAGATACTGAGGGGAGCTATATCTTGGTTAATGGATTAATTGATGGTATAGAAGCTTCCCTCATTCTCGTATATGGACCTAATGAAGATGAGCCTAGCTTTATCAGGACATTGTTTAACATGATGCTGCAATATAGCTCTGGGCTGCTGTGATGGGAGGAGACCTCAATTGTGTGATGTCACAATTAATGGATCGACAACCTGCCTCTAAAGCTCCACTATCTAGAATGAGTAGAATGCTCAAATACCAATCCCTGGAAGCAGGCCTTGTGGGTATATGGAGAAGTAAGTTCCTGAGGAGTAGGGATTTCACCTTCTACTCAAGCAGACACCATCCTATTCAAGGACTGATTATTTCTTCACCACTAAGGCAGAGCTACATAGGAGAGTGGACATTGAGATATTGCCTATAACTATCTCTGACCATGCACCTGTGGCATTGAAATGGGACATAGGGACCATAGACCAACATCTAATGATAAGAATTTACCTCCTTTATCATAGGAGAGCTCAAGGAGTACTTAGAAATCAATACTTCATCAGAAACTACACCCCTTATATTGTGGGATTGTGCCAAAGCATACATCAGAGGCTGTATTATTTCATTCACATCTGCTTGGAAAAGAGAGAAAGAGGCTAAACAGAGAGAATTGGAAGATACAATTAAAGATTTAGAACACAGACATAAACAACTGGCATCAAACAGTCTCAGTCTCAGACCTAAACACAACCCAGAGAGAACTTAATAGTCTACTATCAGACAAAATTGAGGGAAACTTAAGATTCACTAACCAAAAATACTATGAACATGGCAACAAAGCAAGGAGATTATTAGCATTTAGATTGAGAAAACAGCCATCATCTAATATCGCATAGAAAATAAAATCAAAAGAAACCTTTGTAACAAAACCAGTTAAAATAGCAGAATCCTTTGCAGAGGTTTGTGAATCTTTATACAAGAATATGGATACTTGCTCTGATGATGCAAAACTTATGGAGTTCATAAAACATGTAAAATTGATGGAATTGACAGAATCAGCAGCTAAGGAGCTAGATGAGCCTATTAAGGAATTGGAGATCAAGCAAGTGATCTCAACACTCAAAAATAATAAAAGCCCAGGACCAGATGGATATATTAACGAATTTTATAAAACCTTTAAAAACTTGTTATCCCCCTTGTTGCTAAAAGCATACCCTCACGCATTAGGATCCAACACTATAGCACCGTCTTGGACAGAGGCAACTATAGTGGTAGTCCATAAGGAAGGTAAAGACCCCACAGAATGCCAGTGCTATAGACCAATATCACTGCTGAATGGGGATTTGCGCATTCTAACAGCAATCTTGGCTAGAAGAGTAAATCAGATGATCACTCAAATCATCCATCCTGATCAGATGGGATTCATCACTGGAAGATACTATGGTGATAATTTACGACGTCTATTAAACATAATATCCCACCAAAAAGAAGAGAAATCAGAAGCAATGGTTATATCCCTAGATGCTCAAAAGGTATTTGACCAGGTATCATGGCAATATTTATTCCAAACACTAAAATGGTTCAGATTTGGCCCTAACTTTATAAATTGGGTACATACACTTTATTCATTACCACAGGTAGCTGTTAAAGTTTATGGATATAGATCACAAAGATGCACATTGGAACGTGGATGCAGACAAGGCTGCTCTTTATCACAGCTGCTGTTTGCAATTAGTATTGAACCGCTAGCCCAGCTCATCAGAAATGATACTAATACAGTATAAAAGGAATTGTAATAAATAAAGAAGAGCATAAAATATCCCTTTATGCTGATGATGTAATATTATATTTGACGCAACCTACATCAATAATACCGTATTTAAAGGGTCTCATCTTGCAATATGGATACTACTCAGGATACAAGGTAAATGTGGAGAAAACAGAGGCTATGGATGTCAATGGTAAGATCTCAAAAAACATAAAACTTCAGAGTGGATATAAGTGGCCAAAAGATGGTATAAAATATCTTGGCATACACATTTCCCCATTTCTACAGAATTTGTATGATGTCAATTATAGTAAAACAATTCAGTGCATTAGTAGAGACTTGAAACAATGGTCTATGCTCCCTCTCTCCCTGCTAGGTCGTATTGAAAGTATTTGTATGAATGTCCTGCCCAGACTTCTCTACTTATTTCAGATGCTACCTGTAGAAATCCCAAAATCAACTTTTGATAACCTGGATAAAATAATTTCAAAATTTATGTGGCAAAAAAAGTGTCCTAGAATTGGACTTAAAACTTTACAGCTATCCAAGTTTAAATGGAGGCCTTAAACTTCCAAATTTGACATATTATTTTTGGGCTGCACAAGTGAAACCTTTGATAGTGTGGATTCAGAATGGCACATACTGTATACTTGCTGGTTTAATAGTGAGAAAAACATGTGCCCGGAGCCTCTGCAAATTTTACCTTTCTTAGTGCACCTGTAAAAAATTGACAGACTGGACTAAGATCAATCTTAAAATTTGGAACAAAATACAGTTTTTGGGCTTCTGAAGCTAATTTCATCATTAACAAGTATAGGGTCTATGAAGATCTTCACACCTAACAATCATGGATTGGTTTATCTACACCAGCTATTTAATAGTGAAAACCTCAAGACATTTGACCAGTTGAAAAATAAGTTTGATCTCCCCAAAACAGATTTCTTCAGATATCTACAATTAAGAACTTTCCTGACAACTCACAAAGAGTGGGGAAAACTCATAAAACCCACCCCTACTGAATAATTTTTAATGAAAATACAAATGGGAAACGGAGACAAGAAAACAATAAGTAAATTATATCATATATTTCTATCTATGAATCTACACAATTCCCCCCACATAAAACAGAGATGGGAAGTGGAAATGAGCAAGGTCATACCACAGAATACTTGGGAAATGCACTGAGGCACACCTAGTTACAAATTCAAACACTTGGAGGGAATTTAAATGGAAAATAATCACCATATTCTTCAGAACACCAGAAATAGTAGCCAAGATGGGCCCAACATATTCCAACTTATGTTGGAGTAACTGTGGAACGTGTATCGCCAATCACACACATATTCTGGCTATGTCCTAAGTTAAATGTGTTTTGGAGAGAAGTATTTGATGCCCTCAAGGAGATATTCCAACAGACCATTCCACAGCACCCCACGGCGCTATTGGGAGCAATGCCTGAAGGCCTGGATGGGAGGGCAAAGAAATACCTTCTAAACATATTACTTACAGCAGCTTTAAAGTGTATTTATTATTTATTATGTGGTTAAAACCAGACCCTACCTCATACAATATGTGGATCCAAAGAGACATGTATCAGATGGAGCAAATCACATTTCATTAAGGCTCCAAAAGTCCATTTTTATTGAACGTTGGGGTCCTGTTGTAGCTTTATCAATACGATGAGGCTTATTATTCAGTGGCGTTCTTTGAGTATTTTCCCTTTACATACACACACATTGCATACCACCCTCTCTGAAAGTGGATATGGCGCCTATATCTCAACCTATGATATTACACTCTGGAGTGGACCATGATTATTATTTCTCCACCTTTTCTTTGTTGTTGTTGTTTTGTTTTGTTTTTTGAGTGGGCATTTTTGGTTGTTTGTTTTGCTTTGTGCATGTTTGAAAATGTATATATTCTATTGTTGAAAAATAAATAAAAAAATTAGTTTAAAAAAAATATATATATATATATATACACACACATCTCCCCCTCTGGCTTGCTTCATATAGATCTGGCTTATTGAGACAATGAAAACCTGGTGAAACTAAATTCCCACAGATGACACACCTTACTCACTGTGCCAAAACCAAGATCACCAGTAAACTGGCCAGTTTTCTCTGTTTATGTGACATGGAGATGTTAACCCATGTCAGGGATTACAGTCGCTGAGGCGCACAGACATCCATGACGTACAGGAGGCGAGGCGCACAGATCCATCTCCCCTGGAAGAAAACGCAGCACTATCGGGCAAATGCAGTCGGAATAAGTCAGTGTCGGGTCTCTGATCCGGCTGCATTGCTGCCATGGTGACACTCTACCACACCGTCAATTTGCGTCTGTTACTGATTCCGGAGGACAAGCCACCAAATAATACATTTTTTCTGGCTCCTCCTCAGTGATCAGCTCCTCCATCTCACAGTCACTGAAGTTGTTCTTTTTTGTGTGATTTGCAGCAGGATTGGCCATTGTTATTTGGACAGTAGGTGACAGGAGAGATGTACTTATAGTCATTTGCTTAATGATTTATGGGAGGAGCCAAGGTGGGGAAGGTGGCTCGTGCACGTGCGCTCAGTTTCACATTGATTGCAATGTATAAAGGAAAGGTGCGCAGGACCTGATGCGCGCACAGTTCTATATATGTGGAGATTTCTGTGCGTACGTACTTTTCAAATTTTGTGAGTACGCCATCTTTCAGTATGAAAGCTGAAGTCTTTTGTACATGAGGCCCCTGGTCATCAGGGAGCGACTCTCCTTCCTTGAGACCAGATATTGTGCTGTCTGATGGCTGTAGGGACAGAAGATCTCCTGCAGCGCTCAGTCTTGCAGCCCGTCGATGAGCCATCTGCTGAAACTGCTTCTCTTAACTGCAGTCGGGAGGGGATGATTAGTGTTATCCAGGATGGTCTACACCTTGTTCCAGGTGCATCTTTCCACTACAATCCCCTGGGATTCCAGACTCCTGCTGAGTACTGAGACAGCCTTTTTCACTAGCTTGTCCAGCCTCCTAGCATCCTTGTCCCTCATGTTGCCTCCGCAGCAGGCTGAAGTGTAGAAGAGGACGTTGGCCACCACCAATTGGTAAAACATCTGCAGCATTGCACTGCAGACATTAAAGGACCTCAGCCGCCACAGCAAAAATAGCCAGCCCTGCCCTGCCTGTAAAGTAAGTGTTCACAGACCAGTCCAGCCTGTCATCCAGGTGCATACCCAGGTATTTGTAGGTCCTCATCACCTCAGCATCCACCCCCATGGTTTGTTTATGTTCAGCAGGAGGCAGTTCCTCTCACACCAGTCACTGAAGTCCCTGTACTCCCTTTCCTGCTCCTTCCTAATACACACCACAATAGCTGTCTGCTTTTTAGACTTAAACTGACTTTGTGTTGCTTCACAGGCTTTAATGCACTTTAATGGAACTCACTTACGGCATTTCCACCAATGTGGAACAGATTCCATTTTGGTTCACAAACCTAATATGGAACTGTTGAAAACATTTCAACAAAAAAAATAAATTGGTTTTTGAAACAAAATATTGGTTCCTGTTTGGAACCAGAAAATAGCAGAACCTGAAGTGCGAACTGGTATGAACTGCTCTTTTATTTAAATAACAAAACATGGAAGTAGACAACATCATAACATAATAAGGAATGCTCGTTAATGTAAAGAGCACCGGCTTCCTAGTTAACAAAAAAAAAAAAAAAAAAANAATGCACCGCTTCCCTGCAGCTGGGTTTACGAGCCAATGAGAATGCCTAGAGGCAGCAATACATTTCTTTGGCTCTTTGGTTAACCGTTTCCTATTGGTGGATTTTTGGCAAGATTGTAGCACTGTAAAGTTTTGTCCATCCTCAGGGATCTGTGCGAGAGCAGAGAGGTTTGTGTGTGAGCATTTTGAGTGTTTTAAGCACAAGCAGAGGAAATCCATGTGTGAAAGCAGCGTTTAAGGGAGAAATCATGCTCTCAAACTGATAAATGATGCTCTCTAATTATGGCAGGAAAATAAGGGCTACATAGCTTCTGTCTGCAGCAGCACAAACAGCTCATCCTCACTACATGTTTTTCAGTATCAGGAAATAACTGGTGAAATCAAAGAGATACTGTGAGTTTTTGAGGGCATACACTGTACTCAGACCAGTGTGTGTGTGTGTGCACGCACTCCCATCCTTACACCCTATAAATGGGGCAGCAAAAAATTAAATGGAGAAATATGCAGTGAGCAAAAACAAAAATGTCTTTGTAAAGTTGGAGAAGTCTGGAGTATTGGATTATCTGCATCTGCATTGCTAAAAATCAGATTTGGTTTGTCACAGCTGATGACAGCACATACACAGCAGCACATCTATGGAATATATTTTGTGCCACATTTGAACAATAAATTATAACATGTAATGATTAAAACATACCTGCTTCAAATAACAAATACTCAGATTGAATAATAAAAGGACTAACATCAAACAATGAATACTCACAATAAATAATGAAAAGCTTAATTTGAAATAATGAATACTGAGCTCAAANTCAAACAATGAATACTCACAATAAATAATGAAAAGCTTAATTTGAAATAATGAATACTGAGCTCAAATAATGAAAAGCCAACCACTAATTAACAAATGCACAGTCAAAAATGAAAAGCTGACCATTATAAATACACGCATCAAAACATGAAAAGCCAACTACCAAACAATGAGTCAGAGGTCGAATAATAAAATGCCAATCACCAAATAACAAAAGAGCAGGTCAATCAACAAACAACACAAATTAAACATCGGTTGGTTTATTTTATTTTATTTTAAGATGTAAGTCTACTTTTTGCCACTAGGTGTCGTGATTTCATTACTTGGTGTGGGCTTTCATTATTCGACGCCTGTCAGCATTCGTTATTCGATGTGTGCATTCATTACTTGATATGTGCTGTGCACCTGTCAATCAAACATGCCAACTGAAGACTCCACCCCCACCTAAACTACACCTGGCCCCGCCCCACGGAGGCAAGGCAGAAAAGTTGAGTCTGCTGATGTTCGGTAGGTTAGCTAGTTTTACTTGTGTCAAACATGACTTATCATGACTTGATTCGAAATGAATGGTCTAATTTATTAATCAAAGTGCAGCAGGAACAGCAGCGATGACTTTATCTTATTTCCTGTGGATTGGATTAAGGACCGAATGGGACAGATCATGTCATTTAGTGAGGATGTGTTGAACCTGGTGTGATTAGCATGTGTGAGGCTACCCGGCAGATCGTCAGAGCACTGCCTGTAAACATTTGTCAATCAGGCCGACTTCCAGCTAGCTCCCTTTTAAACTAAGTTATTCCCAGTCTGAAATTTCCCCCAAATCTCCTCAGTTCTCAGTTCTTGCTAGCCGATAGAATTCTATCTTTAATTTGCCTTCCTGCAAAATGTTTTTTTTTTTCCTCTCAGTTCTTTAAACAAACATGAAGCTAGTACCAGAGCTTTCCTGTTTTATACAACATTTGTACAAAATGTTTAAATGCTATTACATCCTCCAGTACTGACTTTGTATCATGGCAGTTACCATGGCAACGGTTCCACGTCTACCATTGTTTGCATTCTGGCATTGCGGTTAACAGCGATTCTGCTATAACAACCTATAGGCTGTTTTTCTACCGTCAACATGTGAATCCAGCATTAGCTAATTAGGACTGTATAGAATATTTACAAGTATTGAATCACCGCTGCCCAGTAGATAATATATTCCACAAGCGCCCTGAATACTCTTTGATAACAGTTATTCAGAGGAATAAATATAATCTGTGATCAATTGTCCGCGAGTGGATTTGCAGTTCTTGGAAGAGATGCAGGTGTCAGCACAATGGAGTCTTCAGTTGGCATGTTCGATTGACAGATGCACAGCATATATCAAGAAATGAATCCCCACAATATCGAATAACGAATGCTGGCAGGAATCGAATAATGAAAGCCCACGTCAAGTAATGAAATCACGACACCTAGTGGCAAAAAGTAGACTTACATCTTAAAATAAAATGAACCAACCTATGTTTAATTTGTGTTGAGTTTGTTGATTGACCTGCTCTTTTGTTATTTGGTGATTGGCTTTTTATTATTCGACTTCTGACTCATTGTTTGATGGTTGGCTTTTCATTTTTTGATGTATTTATAATGGTTGGCTTTTCACTTTTGACTGTGTATTTGTTAGTTAGTGGCTGGC
This sequence comes from Lucifuga dentata, assembly GCA_014773175.1. NCBI lineage: Eukaryota > Metazoa > Chordata > Actinopteri > Ophidiiformes > Bythitidae > Lucifuga > Lucifuga dentata. Next base: position 109,588 of record VXCM01003494.1, read on the forward strand.
TTTTCATTATTTGAGCTCAGTATTCATTATTTCATATTAAGCTTTTCATTATTTATTGTGAGTNTTTTCATTATTTGAGCTCAGTATTCATTATTTCATATTAAGCTTTTCATTATTTATTGTGAGTATTCATTGATGTTAGTCCTTTTATTATTCAATCTGAGTATTTGAATCAGGTACATTTTAATCATTACATGTTATAATACAGTGTTCGAATGTGGCACAAAATATATTCCATACACATCTGTATGAAAAGGTTTAATGCTTTATTTCCAACATGTGGATGCTACAAATATTTTGAGCTCACCTTCCACAGACTGCAGCAGGAGAAGTTAATAATTGACCAATGTAAAGATTAAGCTGAATATCTTTGGGTCAGTCACACAACTGAGATGTACTCATTTTAGTACCAGACTGAAAAAATATGTACACCCATGATGATAATACAATTATTGGTTGTTACAGAGCACCAATCAGAGGGGAGAGAGAATGACACGGATTGACTGAATGACTGACTCACTCACTGACTCACTGACTCACTTATTAACTGATTAACTGGCTGACTCACTGACTCGCTGATTCACTCACTGACTCACTGATTCATTAATTGACTCACTGACTGACTTGCTGATTCACTCACTCAGTGACTCACTGACTGACTCACTCACTGACTCATCACTCTCTTCCTTCTGTCCACGGACATTTTGTTGTAAACACATTTTTGTCTTTTCCCAAATATTTAACTTGACCCTACATGCTGTACAGACGGTACAGACTAAATGCAGTCTTTCTGTGTGTGTGTGTGTGTGTGGGTGGGGTGTGTGGGGTGGGGTGTGTGGGGGGGCAGAGGTTGCAGTGTGAGAGTGAAGCCACCATCAGCTGTCTGGACCTGGTTTTGAAGTGGTTCACCCTGAGGTTCTTTGACACCAACACTACGGTCATAATGAAGGTTCTGGAATATCTAAAGCTTCTGTTCACCATGCTGAGCAGAGAGAATTACCACCTGACTGAGTATGAGGCCAACTCCTTCATCCCCTACCTCATTCTTAAGGTGAGCAGCCTGCCACGCCGTACTCAGGACAAACCCTCCTTCCCAATGTGTTTAGCGCTCAGTGTTNTCCTTCATCCCCTACCTCATTCTTAAGGTGAGCAGCCTGCCACGCCGTATTCAGGACAAACCCTCCTTCCCAATGTGTTTAGCGCTCAGTGTTTTCTGTCCTGTCCTCTCCAGGTTGGGGAGTCAAAGGATGTTGTTCGTAAAGATGTGCGGGCGATACTGACCATGCTGTGTAAAGTCTACCCAGCTTCTAAGGTCTTCCCTTTCCTCATGGATGGAACCAAGTCCAAGAACTCCAAGCAGAGAGCCGGTAAGTCATACAAAAAACTACTCAGAGCTATACCAATAAAACTTTTCAATCCGGTTTGTGTGGAAAAGTTTTATTGCTTTTATATCTGTCCTTTCTTCCTGTCCAAACCATGCTAGAACACTCTTACATGTCAATGTGAAATTATGAGAAACTTAAGAATTGTAAAGAAAGTGTTGCTACTAAGCGACAGTAGTTTTAATAGTTTTGATAAGTGAATATTCATTTTAGTTTTCTAATGTTTCCATATTTTGCACTGTGAAGTTTGCTTCTCTGTTTAATCTCATCCCCCTCCCCCATATGTAGGCTTGATTTAATCTGTAGACTGTGCACTTCATAATGAGGCCCAGTTTGTCAGCTGTTGTCTTGTTTTGACCCCATAAACTGCCTTCTAACGACCTAACACATGATCATTAGCGCTATTGATCAGCTGCTGTTAAAGTGAGACACTTCTGCTTTCTTGTCAAAAATCCCATCATGAATTGTTTGATATTGTTGAAAAAGATGAGCGTTTCAGCTTTAAAATGAGGTATAGCATGCGTGCACTGAAGTCTACTGTCAACCTGAAAATATCCAAAATGTGTAATATGTAAACGTGAGGTCGACAACAGTTTCTGTTTCATAAATGGTTAAGCCATTGTGTGATCTTTGTCTTCTGTCTCTGTATCGTGTCTTCCCTGATCTCAGAATGTCTAGAGGAGTTGGGTTGTTTGATAGAGGGCTATGGGATGAATGTATGCCAGCCGACTCAAGCAAAGTCCCTAAAGGAGATTGCTGTTCACATCGGAGACAGAGACACATCTGTCCGTAATGCTGCCCTCAACACTGTTGTGGCCGTCTACAATGTCTGTGGGGACCAAGTCTACAAACTAATAGGAAACGTAAGATGACCCTGTTATCACATAGCATTGAAGATTTACCAAGCAAAACTACTTTTCTCATTTTTCTCTCTTTTCTTGCTCTTAGTGAAACAGTTTTTTTTTCCTCTTTCACATTCTTTGAATCTCACCAGTTGTCAGAGAAAGACATGAGTATGCTGGAGGAGAGGATCAAGCGCTCCGCTAAAAAGACTCCTGCAGCTCTCGCTAAGCAGAATGCACTGGAGAGGTCTCAGAGAGACCACCCGACTAACCCCAACGCTACATTCCTCCGCAAGCCTGCCCAGGATGACCCCAACAAACTCAAGTAGGTCACCTCAGAATCACAGGTGAAAGTTGGCTTTTGGTGAACCAGTAAGAATGCAGATAGAAATTCAGATGATACCAAACTGAAGAATGTTAGAGGACAAACAATCAATAAAAACTACTTAATAACCACAATATATCAGCCTTGGATTAGATCATATTTGGTTGATGAAAATATGAATTGAATTCACTGCATAAATGACTCAGTGACACAACTATACAAGATATGAAAAAAAAAATTCTGAAGATACTGTACAACAAAGCAGGATGCAGAGAAATTAAAGAAAGACCTGTCCTGTTAGGCTACATTTACAAAACCATGTGCAGGAATTCTCTCTTCAAGATCTCTTACACATGTGACGCTTATCAGATATGTGTTGTGAAGATATTAATGCTTAAAAAGCTCATGGGATCAGATATTCTCAGATCTGTTTTGGGCCACATAAACATGTGGAAATAAATCAGATATGTATCAGATATCTGTGCTATAAATACACACATCAGAATTTTCTTGCCATTCCCACTCATACGTAATAAATTGTGACTTTCTTCTACTTTATTTACATGTGAAAGATGTAAATAATCAATATGATGATGACTCTCCATCAGCAGAAATGGACAAACTATATATATATATGTATCAGACACAATGTTTCCTACAAGTTGAAAAATTACTTGTGGTGGTGGGTGGCATGGATGGGTTCAGTGATAACCTGGGGGGGANGGGGGGGTGCAGATGAAACAGGATGCACACAGATAGTGGCGCAGTCAGACATTCGGTTGCTCTTTCCCCGCTTTCGCTTTCTTGTGGCCTCCCAAGTACAGCCTGTGTGTGTGTGTGCACGTCAGTATGTGTGACAGCAGTGTCAGAGTTGTATTATTATTAACGTTGGATCGTCCTGTGAAACCTGGGCGGGTCTTCAGAAACTTGGGTGGGCCCACTCAAGTTTTGCCAATGTATGGGAAACACTGAGATATGCCAATGTGTGTTTGTGTTAGCATGAAAAACAGGCTCAGTTACAGTCTAACTCCACCTACAGTACTTCTACACCCTGATCACATGACCAAACCACATATTAGCTTCTACACTCTGATCACATGACCAAACCACAGATCCACTTCTACACCCTGATCACATGACCAAACCACAGATCCACTTCTACACCCTGATCACATGACCAAACCACAGATCCATTTCCACACCCTGATCACATGACCAAACCACAGATCCACTTCTGCACCCTGATCACATGACCAAACCACAGATCCATTTCTACACCCTGACCACCAACCACAGATCCACTTCTACACCCTGATCACATGACCAAAGCACAGATCCACTTCTGCACTCTGATCACATGACCAAACCACAGATTCCACTTCTACACCCTGATCACATGACCAAACCACAGATCCACTTCTACACCCTGATCACATGACCAAACCACAGATCCATTTCTACACCCTGACCACCAACACAGATCCACTTCTACACCCTGATCACATGACCAAAGCACAAATCCACTTCTGCACTCTGATCACATGACCAAACCACAGATCCATTTCTACACCCTGATCACATGACCAAACCACAGATCCACTTCTACACCCTGATCACCAACCACAGACCCACTTCTACACCCTGATCACATGACCAAACCACAGATCCACTTCTACACCCTAATCACCTGATGAAAAGCATGAATCCAGATGAGAGAGTTTTGGCGATAAACACTTGCATGACATATCGAATATTTCTGTCCGCGTTCTAAAGTTTTTAAATGTGAATTGGGCATCAAGAGCTGGAGTGTAAATGTAGCCTCATAAAGTAACTCTGGTGCATAATTAGCAGCTTCTTTGCTCTTCACTGTCTGTTAGTGGGAGCTTTACTCAGCTCTAGAAGAGCTGATTTGTGGTAAACTGTGGTGAAAAGTCTTTTTGGTGCATGGAAATATAAATTTGGTGAAAAACAGTTTAAACCCTATGGTTCCTTTTGAGAAATCTAGGTAATCTGGGTTATCTGTTTTTAATAGCAAGGATGGATGGGATGGATTTGACAGCTTTTACAAACAGGGCTTTATGCGTTAACTTAATATCCATGTAGACCACTTCACTGCCGTTTTCCGGGAGTTTTTAACTATGTGTGATTCTTTTAATCTTGTACAACATGTATCATCTCCCACTCATGAAGCCGGTCACACCCTTGATTTAGTGTTTACTGCAGGTTTATCAGTCAATTCTCTTTCCCTGAAGGAGTTTATTTCTGATCATAAAATTGTTTTATGTGATATTGCACTCATGGTTTCTGCTCCCTCTTCCAAACGTATAGTCCACTCTCGCAATTTTCAAAAGAACTCTGTTGAGCAGTTCTCTTCTGTTTTTAACGAAAATAGTAGCAGGTTATCTCTCTGTACTAATGTGAATGTTCTGGTTGATCATTTTAATATTCTGTGTTCATTAACTCTAGACTCTGTTGCCCCATTTAGGATAAGGTCAAGGCACTTCAACACCCTGAATCAATGAGGATGTCAGGCAGTTAAAAAGAGAGTGCAGGAGAGTGGAACGTAGATGGAAAAAGACTCNATCAATGAGGATGTCAGGCAGTTAAAAAGAGAGTGCAGGAGAGTGGAACGTAGATGGAAAAAGACTCGTTTGCAAGCGCATCTTCTATGTTTGAAAGAGCTTTTAGCTGCATATAATCAGTTGGTTAAAAATGCAAGGATTAGCTACGTTTCTAATCTTGTTGCCTCACATAAAAATAATGCAAGATTTCTGTTTAAAACTATTGACCATTTAGTGAACCCTGCCCCATTCTCTGCATGTGATTCCTCTGCTGAAAAATGTGAAATGTTCTTAGCATATCTTGTTGAGGAAATACAGGATATTAGATCCAACATGGAACCTTCTATTTTAGTCCCCCTGCCCCTTGTCCCTTCTCCTACTTATTTAAATGAATTTACAACTATTTCTCTTGAGGATTTGTATTCTATAGTCTCCCATATGTGCCTGTCCTCCTGTGAGCTTGACATTTTACCCTCCAAATTTTTCAAAGATGTTACATGTAACATGTTGACATGTTATTGCACCTAGTCTTCTAAAAATTGTGAACTCATTTCTTTCATCTGGCATTGTTCCTAAATGTTTCAAACAGGCTTCAATCCAGCCTCTCCTGAAGAAACCTGGCCTTGACCCAAGTCTTCCTCAAAATTACAGGCCAATTTCTAAATTACCACTTGTGTCAAAAATTTTAGAAAAAAGTAGTTGCTGGCCAACTTACGGACATAGTGGAGGGATGTGATATTTTCGACATGTTTCAGTCTGGTTTTCGTCAGGCACATAGTACAGAGATGGCCCTCCTGAAGGTGACTAATGACATCCTTATAATGCTGACTCTGATAATTATACAATCATGGTTTTGCTTGATCTGACTGCTGCCTTTGATATCGTAGATCATATTATTTTACTAGACAGGCTTATGTGCTAGGTTGGCATAAATGGTACTGCTCTGAAATGGTTCGCCTCATATTTATCTGAGCGAGCATTCAGGGTAACTCTAGGAGATCATGTTTCATCCTTTGCTCATATGTCGTGTGGGGTTCCTCAAGGGTCAGTGCTTGGCCCTGTTTTATTCAACCTGTATATGCTCACTCTTGGCCATATTATTCGCCAGTTTAACATCATTTCTTATCATTGTTATGCAGATGACACACAGTTGTATATGTCTTTTAAACCTGACAGTTTTGCTAATCTGGACACTCTGCACTGTTGCCTTTCGGCTATTAACAGCTGGATGTCTTCAAATTACCTTCAGTTAAATCCTGGAAAAACAGAGGTCCTGGTTTTTGGCCCTGAACATATCTCTAATACTCTTCAACCCATCCTGGGGCCACTGTCAGTAAATATTAGTCATTCTGTTAGAAATCTAGGTGTAATTTTCGACTCAAACCTCAACTTTGATCAGCATGTAGCTAAACTTGTTCAATCCTGCTTTTCACAGCTAGCTAAAATGAGTTCTTATGTCCCTAAGAATGTCATCTCAAATTATTCATGCCTTCATCTTTTCTCGTCTTGACTACTGTAACTCCCTTTTCTCATGTCTCACTGCTTCTGCAACTTCTCGTCTTCACNTTCTCGTCTTGACTACTGTAACTCCCTTTTCTCATGTCTCACTGCTTCTGCAACTTCTCGTCTTCACATGGTTCAGAATGCAGCAGCTAGACTTCTGACTCGTACTAAACGTAGAGAGCATAACACCCCTGTCCTGGCTTCCTTACACTGGCTTCCAGTTCATTTCTGAAGTCAGTTTAAAATTCTTCTTATCACGGCTTTATCACGTTTAAAGCCACTCATGGTCTGGCTCCCTCCTATATCTCTGCCCTTCTAATGCCATATATTGCTCCAAGACCGCTTAGATCTGCTGACCAAAAACTATTATATATCCCTCGGTCTAGGTTCAAAACAAAGGGTGATCGTGCATTTAGTGTCATTGCTCCAACACTGCGGAATCGGTTACCCCTTAATATCCGCTCAGTCGAGTCAATGCAGCATTTTAAGAAATTGGTAAAAACATATTTATATAAACAGGCTTTTATGTAATCTTGATTGGTTTCCATAAGTGAAATCCAGGTGGATCTCTGTATTGGTGTGCAGAGCTGATGTTTAGCTACAGTTCTTTGTCTTTTACGTGTTCCTTGGTCATTTTTTTAACAGCTTTGCTTGCTTTTTTATCTTATTATATATTTTATTTTATTTTAATTGCTTTGGGCTACATGTGCTCTTGATTATCATGATGTCTCTAATCTTGATGACTTTCTGTAATGCACTTTGTGTGTCTGCTGCTCAGGTTACATGTTTTGGTGTGATCATGGCGATTAATTAATATTTGTTTTTAGCTCTTTGTGAAGCACTTTGTAACTTATGTTTTGAGAAGTGCTATATAAAATTTATTATTATTATTATTATTATTATTATTATTATTATTATTATTATTATTATGGGTTATGAGTTATGGGTTATGGCTTCACCTCCCTATTTATGACCCATAATATGGTTGAGATGATGCGAACAAATTTTACAAACAGGAGAGTTGCAGCAGAGAGTCACACAAGAAGGAAAATGATCACAACTCTCATCAACCATCCGCTCAAGAAGGACTGAATGACAGCTGCTCCGTCTCACACACACACACACACTCACACACACACACCTCCTCCTCCTCCTCCTCTTCTTCTCCTTTCCTCCTCCTCTCCCTCCCCCTCCTTGTCTCCTCCTCTTCCTCTCCTCCTCCCAACAGTCTGGGTGTGGTTTGTTTACTGTGTTCAGTCACTGCATGTGTGTTTTATTGACAGTGTGTTTTATTGACAGACTGTGTGTTTTATTGACAGTGTGTTTCATTAACAGACAGTGTGTTTTATTAACACATTGTGTTTTATTGGGAGACTGTGTGTTTTATTGACAGACTGTGTGTTTTATTGACATATTGTTTTTTATTGACAGATTGTGTTTTATTGGGAGACCGTGTGTTTTATTGACAGATTGTTTTTTATTGACAGATTGTGTTTTATTGGGAGACCGTGTGTTTTATTGACAGATTGTTTTTTATTGACAGACTGTGTTTTATTGACAGATTGTGTGTTTTATTGACAGATTGTGTGTTTTATTGACAGATTGTGTTTTACTGACAGTGTGTTTTATTGACAGATTGTGTGTTTTATTGACAGACTGTGTGTTTTATTGACAGATTACGTGTTTTATTGACAGACTGCGTGTTTTATTGACAGACTGTGTGTTTTATTGACAGTGTATTTTATTAACAGACTGTGTGTTTTATTGACAGATTGTGTTTTATTGACAGACCGTGTGTTTTATTGACAGATTGTGTGTTTTATTGTCACTGTGTGTTTTATTGACAGACTGTGTTTTATTGACAGATTGTGTGTTTTATTGACAGACTGTGTTTTATTGACAGTGTATTTTATTAACAGACTGTGTGTTTTATTGACAGATTGTGTTTTATTGACAGACTGTGTGTTTTATTGACAGACTGTGTGTTTTATTGTCAGACTGTGTGTTTTATTGACAGATTGTGTGTTTTATTGACACTGTGTTTGATTTAACAGACTGAAACGTCTTTCTTTCTCTGTCTCTTCTTAATCCTTCTTCTTCCTTCCTGTGTGATTCCCTCCTTTCTTTTTTCCACCTGCCTTCCTTTCCGGAACAGAATAATATATCGCACGTACAAGATGTGAGTACCTCCTCCTGCTCTTTCTCCTCCTTCTTTTCTCCCCCACTCTGGGTTTTGTCATTGAAGTACTTTTTCCCTAAATGCAAACTAATTCTCACATATCATTCATTATCTAATTTAAGGAAAATTGCCTTGACATGTGAATTTTAGTGATTATTGATTATTATTATTATTGATTAGCCTTTACCTGTTCAATTAGGTAAAGCTGTTCACAGTGTCTTTGAATATAGCTAATTGTTCCTTCATCTTCCTATACAGACAGATGAATGTATGTATTCTGCTGGTATTTCACATCAAACCCATAATGCTGTTATATATGCAATATTACTTTGTAAATGCTTTGATACAGCATTTGCCAACACGTGCCATATGTGCAGGAGATCCAGTAGAAGCTGGTGTGTGCTATAAAAAAAAACAAAAAAAAAAACAGTCAAATTCAGCCCAGTTACCAGAAGAACCCTCCATCTGAAACCAGATTCTCTGTAGAGACTTCCTGAAAACACACGTCTCCATTTTTATGTTTTCAGAAATGATGTGATTACAAAGCAAAATAAAACGGCATGCTAACTGCACAACGCCACACTAAATGCTCACAGCTCATTCATAAAGCTTCAGTTGTGTTAATTCGCACACTGGTTTCTTATTACTTGTAAGCCCAATGAAAATTGTTAATGAGCTGCTACATATTTAAATCTGAGCTAAAATAATATTTCCTGTGGTTCCAAAGCAACTTAGGACCATATGAAGGAAAAAAAAAATGAGGGGGCATTATTTTGAGTTTTTAAACCCACACGTTTGCCAGTTTAAAAACACGCAAATTTGTGAGTTTTTATACTCACAAATTTGCATGTTTTTAAACATGCAAATTTGCGTGTTTTTAAACTAGCAAATTTGCCACTTTTTAAACTCAAAAATATAACAGGGGAAATCACCACCTTACCGTTGTGACTATGCCTGCAGTAATAACCTTATTAAATTATACCTTATTAAATTTGGAGTTTTTAAAACTTAGAAAAATAAGGAGAAATGGGGAATCACAATTAACCATCTCATGTTGTGACTATGCCTGCACATTACCTTATTAAATTTACTTTTCCATCAGATTTAACAGTAAGGAAACACTTATGCTTTTAGCACAACATCATGCATTGTCATAAGCATACTGACTTTTAAAACTGGCAAACTACGTTGTGACTGTGTCTGCAGTACATGACCTTATTAAATTATACTTTTCCATTGGATTTAGCAATAAAGNGTGACTGTGTCTGCAGTACATGACCTTATTAAATTATACTTTTCCATTGGATTTAGCAATAAAGAAGATGGTGCTTTTAGCGCAAAGTCATCTAATTATACACATACAGACTTAAAACATATGGCATACAGACAGCATACAGACTTTTTTCTTCAAGTTTTTAAACTGGCAAATTTGCGTGTTTTTAAACGTGCAAATTTGTGCGTTTAAAAACATGGAATAATGCCCATTGTTTTTTTGTTTTTGTTTTTTTTTTTTCTCATATGGACCTAATACACCATTGTACAAAGTAGACATGTTAAATCAGAAAAATCTCTAGCTAAGAGGTACAGACTGTTTGGGATAAATGCTGCAACTGTGAAACCTTTGGAAAAATATAGCAGTAACCCTCAGTGCTGTTCTCAAAGGGAAGGAGTGTGAAAAATGTAAGACGACAGGAAACGGGTTGTGAAGGAAAAGGCATCCAGACAGTCATGGCACACAGGAGGGCAGCGTTAGCCGCAGAGGCTGTTAGCATCACAGTGATGCTAGAATGTGTGCATTGATTACAAAGTGTGTTGTTTTACTTATAGGAAGTGGCTCTCCTCCTCGTACAAAATTCTGTGGTAATCTTTGGCCTTCTTCGAGCAGAAAGAAAAACAATTGTTCATTTTTGCATGTGTTTTATGAATAGCTCACACATGCCAATATACTCTAGTAACACCTCTTTAAGCATAAGCAATAAAAGTGTTATGAATGAGGAAATGTCTGTCTGTCTGCCTTGACACATTAAATCTGGCCAATTGCACATTCTGTCAGAGATTTGAGACACGTCAGTTTTACGTCTATCATGTGGATGTCAGACACAAAGTCCATGCAATGACCAGTTTCTGTTTGAAGTCTCTCACATGGCTGCCATCATCCATCTGACTGATGAACTGAAAAGTCGTAAACTGAATTCAGCTTGATTTATCATTACGTTTAATGTTTCATTTCCACCATCTGCTGATCTGTCTACTTATGATTTATATGAAGCTATTTTAATGTGGTTAGAAATCTGTGTTTGGAGGGAGACTGAGAGCTAAACTGTTGTGATTTGAAAGAATGTTTCATCTTAAAGGTAGCAGGTTCAGGCTGAAGAGAAAAAAACAATGCAGCGCATCATTTGTTTTCAGCATGAATGTGACACAAGTTAAAAACTCCAAATGTGGGTTTACATGTACCAACAGCATAAAATGTAAAGTTTAGTCAAGTTTTGAAAACAGTTATGAAGGCTTGTCAGCTCATTTGTCCCCAATGAAATTTCAGCCTCCCTCTGTGAGTGTCAGGACTCGTACACTACTCAGACATGAGATGACACGTTCATCTCCAGAGCTCATACTGTCATTAGTATGTATAAAGCTATAATCCCTGTTTTGTATAACCTATTTATCTATAATTTGCCCTTTGAGTGCCAAAAACAAGTGAGCCATAATTCCAAATGCAAACTTTGAAGTGCTTCTGCCTGGATATTGGGTTCAGATCAGTGCTGATCAGCTCCACTCCTGAGTGAGTGACATAAACTAGATCAGGTCCTCATGACACTTTCATTTCAGGTTCTCCTGATAGAGTAATCAGACCAAAACCTAACAGGGAGTTTATTACCTATGTGGATCATTATGTGGAGGAAGTCATACATTTAGCTGCCTCTTTATTTACATTTGTGCTCCAGACACTTTCTCATTAAACTGAAGACCACAGATATTTCCACATATTGCTTTGAATTCTTAAACCATAAAATCCCTGAAAACCTGTATCAGGACTGGAGCTAAAAGGCACTGATCTGTAATATGCTGGACTAAATATACTCTTCTCTTCTTCTCTTCCTGTGCACTTTTTCACTAACACTCCGTCTGTCCAGCCAAGCCCGTCAGAACACTCAGCACAGTGTGTCATCCCATCCGTCCATACCCAAGGAGTTCCAGTTAGACCTGGACATGATTGAGACAGACCAGAGCAGAGTGAGCGAGCTGCCAGACCTGGTCCAGCACAAGCTGGATGAGCTGTTGGAGCCCATCATGATCCCCGAACCCAAGTAACTATGAAGACATGCACCATCAGACACAACCATGTCATGATGAAGTCAGCCACTGTTACAGAGAAAATGTCACATTCATTCAAGCAGATAGCTGAGGTGCAAGCATAAAACAGGAAGTCAGGATGGCTTTCCTCGCTGATTAATGGTCTTTGTGTTTGCACGTACAACAGGATGCGTTCTGTCTCTCCGCACTTTGATGACCTCCACAACAGCACCGCCTCCACCATCAACTTTGTCATCTCTCAGGTGGCGAGTGGTGACATTAACACCAGCATACAGGCACTGGCACAGGTAACACACACACACACTGGTTTGGTCAAAACACATTTTAAGTTGTGATGTCAAGTAACTGATGGACACGTTATATTACAGTGAATTGAATTTGCTCAGCACGGGCTGCATTCAGAGTATGTGGGGCTGCATAAATGTTGCATATATGCAGAGTTGCATTGTTGATTTCCAGTTTTGGGAAATCAGCCTCTGAGGTTGCAAGGCTACTGTTTTCAGTTTTGTGGGAATGAGATTTTACCAGTGTGACCAGTCCCTCCCTTTAAAACAAGCACTTGCCTTTAATCTTCCCAAAACCTAAACAATAGGAAAAGTGGGCTAATATACAATGGTGAGAGAGCGGGGGGACGACAGACAGAGAGAGAGAGAGAGAGAGAGTGTGTCATTAAAAGTCTTCATGAAGCAGAATGTCTGGTCCTGTTAAGCTCTTCTCAGAGAATGATTCTGTCTACATGATGTAATAATACTTGTAATAATACTTGTATGGTTTATTTCCACAGATAGACGAGGTGCTGAGGCAGGAGGACAAAGCAGAGGTCATGTCCGGCCACATCGACCAGTTCCTCATAGCAACCTTCATGCAGCTTCGACTCATCTACAATACACACATGGCTGACGATCGACTGGACAAGAAAGACATCTTCAAACTGTACAGCTGCATCATAGGAAACATGCTGTCTGTAAGTCAGCTGCATCACAGGAAACATGCTGTCTGTAAGTCAGCTGCATCATAGGAAACATGCTGTGTGTAAGTCAGCTGCATCACAGGAAACATGCTGTCTGTAAGTCAGCTGCATCACAGGAAACATGCTGTCTGTAAGTCAGTTTCCCCTGCGTGACGCTCAGTGTGCACGCTGACACCATGGCCCACTCCTGTCTCTCTGTCTCCAGCTCTTCTCTATGGAGTCTCTGGCCAGAGAGGCATCTATGGGTGTGCTGATGGACCTCATGCATGGTCTGATAACACTGATGCTGGATGGACGAGTGGAGGACATAGAAGACGGACAACAGCTGATCCGATCAGTAAACCTGCTGGTAGTGAGAGTGCTGGAGAAATCTGACCAGACTAACATACTCAGGTAAGATACTCCACCAAAAACAAATGTCACTTATCTGCTACCAAAAAATGATCCCTAACAGGTTTTTCCTTCTCTGGATAATGTGTCTATGTCCAGATTCCTTATCCAGGTAAGGGAAAAACGCATTTAAATGCGAGGTGTGTGTTCACACAGAACGCATTGTGATTTTCAGTCAGATCTCAATTTCAACTATCCAGGTGTAAACATAATCCACACAGCTAGATTATGTTTCTTTCATGAGTTAAAATCTGGCCAGAGATGGAAAATGTCACCCCACCTCATCTCCCTGCTTGATCTCTTTAATAAACTTCTTTTGAATCAGGATTGCGATGTGCCATAAATGTATGCCTGCACCTGGAATTCATCCAGACAGCACACGCAAAAAACACAGTTTAAATCCAGTAACCATCTGCCTACTGAGATCCAGTCTGCAGATACCAAGAACACCCTTTAATGCAAAGCCTGACATCAGCTACCATTATCAGATAACGAATCTAGATACAGAGATCATGTTTTAATGTCCAAAATGTCACATCCTGAAATATTTTCACTCTGAAACTATTGCAGCGTTCATTGTAAACTCAGAATTCAGAATTTCTGATTTCTGGCCATGAAAAGTAATAGGAAACACTCCCTCAACTAGGAATTCCGACTCGGAAAGTTAGGCAAGCTTCTGAAGGGTTGGGGAAGCGTATCCGACTTACTGAAGTTGGCTTCAGTTATTGATGTCATTTCAACGTGGCTCTAACATTGCAAATAGTAATTTCTCTGTTTACATGAAGGTTTAGAAGTATTTCTTTGAGTCAGTCAGCTGCTGACAATGCAGCAGCCATTTTGAAAATGTAAATGGCTCATAAATGTTAAAATGTAGCTTCTTTTGGTCTGTCAGAACAAACTAAACAAACATTTATGTGTTCATGTTGTCTCCCACTTTAAGGTTGAATGCATAGTGGTCATAAATGATGTAAAATTCAGAGTTCTGAGTTCCGAGGTACAGCAAACGCAGCATATCTATAAAAAAGTTTACAGGAAGTGCTGTTTGGATCTAATGATAACAAAGCAGGTGCTCCTGATGTAATCCCAGAAAAAATTAGATGATTAAAATAGAAACTGAGACCGATCAGTGAATTTTTTTAAACATTTCTCTGTTTGAAAACTGAACCAGAACTGTATCTAACTTCTTTAATATTTTGAAGAAATGCTGTTATTTCTTCTTCTTTCCATCTCTCTGTGTAATTATCTTCCTTCCTGTCTGTAGCGCTCTGCTGGTTTTGCTCCAGGACAGTTTAATCGCCACGACTGGTTCTCCCATGTTCTCTGAGCTGGTGATGAAGGTGAGAATCTCACAGAGATCATCTCAGGTTATATTATTATTATTAGGTTATATTATTAGATCATCATCATCATCTCAGGCTTATATTAGCATTTCTACACTCCTCATTGTCAGGAGAAAATCTTAAAGTGCATTTGCAAGAAAAACTGAGTTTTTCCTTCAATAATTACTCATTAAATGCTGTCTGATCTTCATGCAAGTCATAATAATAGACTGAAGTAATCACACATAAACAGTCGTATTTTTCCTGTCTTTTTGAATGAACATATAGTTTGATCATTCACAGTCCAGGCTGGTAAGGGTTTGTGGATCTTGTATTTAATTACTGGTAGAAGCTCCAATGAGTTTTAGATTATTCATCCTACAAAACTGCTTGACTTTGTCAGTATGTCCAGATCCAAATGCAATAAGGTCATTTTCAGATCTGCAGATCGTTTGCTCTGGTTTGAATCAGGGACTAATTGTTGGTTGGTTCAGTCTCAGGAAAACAGGAAAACATCCAATCAAACCAAAATATAAAAGCAAAAGTCATGTGATAACACTCTATCTGCTCATTGGTCAGAAAGAAACTCCAAACAGGAAGTAGTTTCTATGGTGTCAAAGTAAATCAGAGTAACAAAGATGAATGTGGATCCTTTCCTAGTCGTAGCATCATTTGATCCATAAAGAAGAAAACTATGACAGCAGAAGCTGAATCTGACTTCAAGACAACGTGTGGAAAACCACATATTGCTTCACGACATGAAGAAGACGTGCTGCCTTCACATGCTGAACAGGAGAATGGAGCAACATGTTGACAACATACAAGCACACACTTACCTGAACACATGTTCTTCTGAACATGTACTAGCTAAGATTGACGTGTTATCATTTGTTAATCAAAGGCGTTTAACCCTAACCACACACACACACACACACACACACACACACACACCTAGCATCTTTGGTTNATCAAAGGCGTTTAACCCTAACCACACACACACACACACACACACACACACCTAGCATCTTTGGTTTATAGATCAATTAATAGATTGATAGATCTGTAGTTTGTTCAGAAGTTGTGCTGATCGCCGCCTGATGCAGCAGAGCAGGGAGAGGAGGAGGAGGAGGAGGGCAGTCCAGCTGCTGACCACTGTGCTGGTCATCTTTACTGTCTGCTTTTACACCCTTCCGCATTCGACAGGTGGTAGTGTACTTTTACCCTGATATGCCTCAACATGTGATAGTCTACCACTTGACCGTCACTCTCAGCAGTTTGAATAGCTGTATGGATCCTGTGGTGTACTGCTTTGTTACAAATAACTTCCAGGCNCTCTCAGCAGTTTGAATAGCTGTATGGATCCTGTGGTGTACTGCTTTGTTACAAATAACTTCCAGGCCACTATGAGAAGTCTGTTCCGTCATGCTGGGCCTGAGTGGTGACATCATAAGCGTGCAGCACAGCTCCAAGGCCTCAGGAGTCAACGCCATCTCCAATAATGTAATCATGGTGACACATATTCCCACTTCATTGCAAAGAGACAATCTGGTAAAAAAAAAAAAAAAAAAAAAAAACATACTCTGTAAATCCCCTTTACACATTGTGAGGTGACTGGGAAGAAATGAGAGTTGCTGAGTTACTGTCACACTTGCCTGAGGAAATATGGCTGATATTTCTGCACTGTGTGACATGCTGACCAGACATCAGCATCAGCATGTATATATTGCCGAGAGCTCAGGATGGACAGTCAGTGCTGACATTAATAATTTAATAATAAGAACTAACCTCACAAAAACCTGAGATACCGTCATGGGGAGTCATTCCAAAGTCCAGCAGAGCTGGTTCAGTATCCTACAAACTTTTGTCAACTTTATGGAGAAATTCAAAGTGTGAAGAGAGACAGTTGTGACTATGACTGGACAATATCATCATGCCAGTCCTCCNAGAAATTCAAAGTGTGAAGAGAGACAGTTGTGACTATGACTGGACAATATCATCATGCCAGTCCTCCCTACTAATCAGAGACAGAACAATTAGGAGCCACGTTAGCTGGAAGGTTAGTTTACATCATAAAAATAATTAAGGATTAAAATTTTCTGTTATCTAAAATTTTTCCAGAGCAATTTCATTTAGAGGTTTAACTTCTGCCTGAAGGTCACCTTGACACATTGGTGTTGACAGATACACTGATAAACTGTGTGACCTGTGACCTTGTGGATTGGATCTTATCATGCTGACATTGTCTGTTTAAATCTCCTCACAGCTTTTATTTTAGCCATTTGCATTCTATAGTTTTCAAAGAAAAACATTGGCACTGAGAGTCCAAATGCTAAATGTAGTCTTGCTTAGGGCACTGAGGGATCCAGGACCGCCACAGTTTATTAGTCTGGATTATTCAGTAGGTGACAATGATATTTGATATCTGCTAATAATAACCACTCTTGTGCAGTAGAGGGCAGCATTTAACTTTTGANTGATATTTGATATCTGCTAATAATAACCACTCTTGTGCAGTAGAGGGCAGCATTTAACTTTTGAAGTCCATGAGAGAGCAAGGGAAATTTTACTCACATAAAAAGCTGCTGTGATGATTGATGGCAGCTAAAACAATACATATTTAGACAGGCCAGAAATAGTAATGTTTTGAAATAAATTTTGATATTATGTGTGCCTTGTATGCACTTCTATATTGTGAAAAATATTTTTTTAATCTCCTAAATCTGTCTTTGCAGCACATGTCAAATAAAATGAATAGGATGGGCAAGAGAGCACAAATCACATCATTTTAATTGTTTAACTTCGATTTAATTTTATATTAATAGAATCACAATTGTGTATTATTGTGCTAATAAAACATCTGCTGAAGCAAAAAAAAAAAAAAAAAAAAAAAAAAGTTGTGCTGATCATCTTCAGACCACAAACACATCACTCCAGAGTTGGTTTGAGACCACATCCCCAAACGGTCTTGGTGCAGTTGTTTGTTATGTTTGTGTGCTTGTTGCACAAATAAAAATGATAGACAAGTCTGATTGAAGCAGATCTGTCAGGTCTCACCTCTAAGATCCTTTTCCTTTTAAATATGTATTTGTTCCCAAAATCCTCTACTCACATTATTTTCAAGAAATGCAAGTGTAATTTTACTGTTGTTCATGGGGCTATGCATAACAACCTGTAATTTTTATTAGAGAGTAAATCCATATTTTTATAATTCTGAAAACATGTTAAAGGGAAAAGAGCCTTCAATAAAATATTTTTATTTTAAATAAAAATTTTACTGATATTCAGTTTTATTCTAATAAAACAGAATAGAAATTACACAGTACAAATATTTATTTCACAAAATAATTCTTTGGAACTTTTCAAATGTACATCTTTTAAAAACATTTTCTAGTAGTCATTGAATGCACCATAACCAAGTTGATTTTTATCTGGATAATGTGTGAAAAATTTGCCTTGAAATGTTAAACTATTATGGAAGCAATATCCTGATAAGTCAAAAGTGATCCGATTATTAAAAAAAAAATGTTTTAAAGATTTTAAAAATAAGACAGAAAATGAAAAAATTAAAATAAAAAGTCTTAATATTTAAAAAAAAAGCTTAAAAAAATATGAAAAATTAAAAATTAAAATATGTTATGAGTATCTTACCATATCCAAAAGCCAAGAATGATCCACGTACTACCACACCGGTGTATTCTGTGTGTGTGTATGTGTGTGTGTGTGTTCTTAGTGTCTGTGGAGGATGATCCGCTTTCTTCCAGAGACCATCAACAACATCAATCTGGATCGGATCTTACTGGATGTCCACAACTTCATGAAGGTTTTCCCCAAAGACAAACTCAAACAGCTGAAAAGCGACGTTCCACACAGAACCCTGAAGACACTGTTACACACACTCTGCAAGCTCACTGGGGCCAAGGTAAAGCGCACGCATGCGTGCCCACACACACACACACACACACCATGATAGCATGTCACATTGATCACTGAGCGACTTAAAGGACCCGTGATTGAGAGAATGTGTGTGTGTGTGTGTGTGTGCGTGTGTGGGTGTGTGTGACTGCCAACAGAATTTTCCAATGTTTCAAATTTTCCAAAATATTCAACTTTTTTCAAAACTTCCAATTTTTCAGCTCCTCTCATGTCTTCATATTTTCACTTAAAAATGTAATTCGACGTTTCAAATATTCATCCTATCTTCAAGTATTTCCAACAGATTCTGATCTTTTCTAACTTTCATACTTTCTGAGAAAATTAAGAGAAATATCCGTGGTTTTCAAATTTTTCAAATTTCCCACTTTTTAAAACCTAACTACTTCCACATGCTTCCAGATAGAAAGTTCAAATCAACTTCATTGTGTTACGCTTGACGAACTCTTTAAGGGTTGTCAACAGATTTTTCTCATCTTTTATACCTTTTGAATTATTAAAACCATTTTTTTTTTTCATTTTTTCAGTATTTCCAATTTTCCAAACTAAACAACTGCCATATGCTTCAAGGTAGAAACTTCAAACCAACTTCATAGCGTTCACCTTGATATGTACTGTAAGGGTTGTCAACAGGATTTTCATATCTTTCATACTTTTCAAAATACTCAACCTAATTTCAGCACATTTTTTCAATATTTATTTAAAATTTCCACATTCAGCTGACTGCAAAGCATTCAAAGTGGCTTCACATCTTTCAGCTCACTTAGTACTTCTACTTCTTATACGATTGTATTTCAATTTAAACTTACTCAGCTGCCTTTTCTCTGCATCTTTTCAAGCAACTTTCAGTCAGTTTCAAGCGGTGGGTTCAGCATGCAATCACCCAGCAGTTTCTTCAGAAACTGCACCTTCTACTTAATAATATATTGTAATAATTCTCAACAACTCAGTGAAGCACAGAGTGTAAGCTTGATGATTTATTAAATGAAAAAGAGGCTGCAGGTCGTAGCAACATCATAACTGTCAGTCAGTTTTTTAGCTTCCTTCTCTGTCTACTGTTTAAGCACTCCTCTCTCTCTCTCTCTCTCTCTCTCTCTCCTCTCTCTCTTCCTCTCTCAATTTCAATTTCAGTTTCAATAGAGCTTTACTGGCATGGGAAACATACGTTTACATTGCCAAAGCAAGTGTGAAATAAAAACAACCAAAGATAAATGTGCATGCAATAACTGAATAAAGAAATGTATAAACAGACTGCAACAGTGCAAACTTGTTATATCAAATATATATAGCAAATATATGAGTACAACTAAGTGAGGACTGCGTAAACATTGCAACTTTTTTTTTTTAAGAAATATAATTAAAGGTATTTGTTCTGTATGTACAGTATATACAGAGATCAGTTCAATGCAGGAATACAGATGACTGACATGTCCACCGTGTCTTCATGGTGGTTTTATTCCGTTAGATACCCTTTTCCTGCCACAACAGCTGACAAATCTTGCTGCTATGTTTGCACATTGCTGTATTTCACCCAGCAGGTATGGAAANCACAACAGCTGACAAATCTTGCTGCTATGTTTGCACATTGCTGTATTTCACCCAGCAGGTATGGAAAGTTTTTGCTGTTGGTCATGTTTTCAAAATCTTTTTGGGTGTGTGTAGTCTGTGGATAGTATACGTCTCTGATGTCTTGGTACAGATCACAGGAAGTTAGAAAGTGTAGCTCGGTTTCCACCTCGTGTTGCGTGCAGTGGCTGCACAGTCTGTCCTCTTTAGGAAGCCTGTGGCGGCCTCTCTGATGGCGAGGCTGTGCTCGCTGAGTTTTTACATAGTCAGAGATTTCTTTATTTTTGGGTTAGTCACAGTGGTCAGGTATTCTGCCACTGTGTATTCTCTGTTTAAGGCCAAATAGCATTCCAGTCTGCTCTGTTTTTTGGTTGATTCCTTCCAATGTGTCAGGTAGTTTTCTTTTTGTTGTCTTATAATTTGGTTTAGTTGGATGTGGTTTCTGTCTGGGGATTCTTCTTGTGTTTGTGGACAGAGTCCACAGACCTGCTGGCTGAGGGGACATGTCTCTGCTGTCTCTCTGTAGGAGAGAGCTTTGTTATGGAGTGTGTCAGGGTCGCTTTCTTTTAGGTGTTGTAGAATTTATGAGTTATATTAAAGTTAGATTATATAGAGTTATATTACACTAACAGAAAGAAGAGAAATGGAGGAGGCATGGCTTTGTGCATGGACAGTTCTTTTAAATGTAAAATTGTGGAGCATATGACTACAGTTATTGATGATGTGATGGAATCTATATCTTTAGAAACTGAAATGGAAAACAGAAGAAATATTGTGATATACAGAACACCTGGATCTAACATAGAACAATTTAAGGAAATAATTGAGGGATTTGTGGACAGTATAAATGTAAGGAAAACTTTGGTAATATGTGGGGACTTCAATATTTATTTACTTAATTCAGCTAATCATAAATCGACATTAGATTTTCTGGATGCATTATGCAGTAGGTGGGGCATCCATCCAGTGATCGCCAAGCCCAGCAGAATAACCAGCACCAGTGCAACATTAATTGGTAATATTTTTACCAATGAAGTTGAGAATATTGCTCAAAGTGGATTAAGTGACATAAGCAATCATTTACCTATATTTGCAATATATGATTACCAATTCAGGAAAAGTAAGATTTCAGAAAACTGCCCAAAATACTTTAGAACTTTAAGAACTGAAGAGCAATAAATGCATTTAGAAGTGAGGTTTTAGATGAGAGTTGGAGGGGGGAGGTCAACGCTGCTTATGATGCTTTTCTGAAAGCCTATACCTCCTTATATGAGAAGAACTGTCCATTGCTGTTGTGATGCAGGAAACAAAATTATGGAGAAAAAAAAGCTTTGGATAACAAAGGGAATACAAAGACCATGCAAAAAGAAAAATAAACTGCATAGAGATTTTATAAAGTATAGAATTAAATCTGTTGAAATCAAATATAAATTATATAAAAACAAGTTGATATCAATAATAAGAAAAGCTAAGAAAGAATATTATAATAATAGATTGAAAGAGAATGTAAATAACATACAGAGTATGGGAAAATCCTCAATAGAATTATTCAAAATAGTTCTGTGACAACAAATCTTCCAGATTATTTTGTTAATGATGAAATGGTTGTAAAGGATATGAAGGAAGTGTTTAATTCTGAAGATTTTTCAGAAGAGTTTAATTCTGTCTGTAAATATTGGCCCAAATCTTGCTAAGTCTATTAAAGCTCATGATAATGTGTTAAGTGAGGAGACAGATGGTAGAAATACAGTGATGCAGTCAATGTTTCTTGGAGATGTAACTGAGGATGAAATTCTACATACTGTAAAGAACAGTAGGAATAAAACATCAAAGGATTGTGATGGTACTGATATGACCATAGTGAAAAAGCCTCAAACCTCAGACATATATCTGTAATCTGTCCTTCCGAACTGGCATTTTTCCAGATAAAATGAAACGAGCTCAAGTTATTCCACTTTATAAAAATGGAGATAAACATAATATCACAAATTATAGACCAGTATCATTACTCCCTCAGTTTTCTAAGGTGATTGAAAAATTGTTTGTACAAAAATTAGATAGTTTTATTGAGAAGAATAGCTCGTTAAGTGAGAATCAATATGGATTCAGAACAAACAGATCCACACCATTAGCATTAATACAATTAATGGAGATTACAAATGTGATAGAAAAAAAAATACATAGTAGGGGCGTTTATTGATTTAGCAAAAGCATTTGATATAATTGATCACGATGTACTACTTTCAAAATTGCAGACATATGGCATCAGAGGAGTAGCCTATGAATGGATACGTAGCTATTTAGATAATAAGGAACAGTATGTTCAGTTTGCTGGGAAAGAATCTGAGAACATGAAGATTAAATGGGGAGTTCCACAGGAGTCGGTACTGGGTCCGAAACTTTTTCTTCTGTATATTAATGACATTAATGACATTTGTGACGTATCAAAGATATTGCAATTTGTTTTGTTTGCAGATGACACTAATTTATGTTGTTCTGGTGATGATTTAGGAAAACTTATGAATAGTATTACAAATGAAATGAGTAAATGAAGATGTGGTTTGATATAAATAAGTTGTCTTTGAATTTGAGTAAAACAAAATTCATGGTTTTCAGTAATCAGAAAATAGATGAACAAGTTCAAGAGGGCCATAACATAGAAAGAGTATACGAAAACAAATTTTGGGGTGTAATTTTGGATCATAAACTTACTTGGAAAGCACATATAGCATGTGTAAAGACAAAAGTGTTGAAAAGTATTTCTGTTTTGAACAAAGAAAAGTATATGTTAGATTACAAGGTACTTAAAATTTTGTATGACTCACTTATTCTGCCATATTTCAGTTATTGTGTGGAGATATGGGGAAGCACATATATTAGTAATATAAAACCACTTTGTCTGATACAGAAAACAGTAATAAGAGTTACAAATAAGGTACATTCAAGGGAACATACAAACGGTTTGTTATAAAACAGTATGTTTATAAGTAAAGGGTTATAAAATTTAAGGATTTAGTTGAATTGAAAATTTTGTTATTTATGTTTAGAGCTAAAAACAAANGTTATAAAATTTAAGGATTTAGTTGAATTGAAAATTTTGTTATTTATGTTTAGAGCTAAAAACAAACTACTTCCTGAAAACCTACAGAGGATATTTGTATCAAGAGATGACAACGTTTGTAGCAGGTAATTAGATTTTAGGAGTCAGTTTGCATGTACGACACTGCTGGAGTTAAACTGTGGAGTTCATTAGATGATGATTTAAAAGGTTGTCCTAATTTCTTTCAATTTAAGAAAATATGTAAAGAAAGAATATTTGGCCATTATGAATATGAGAAATGCTAAGCTGTCTGATAGATAGTATATTTATTTCGATCGTTTTGTCTTTTGGTTGTGATTAAATTATTTGATTAAATAGTTAATGTAGTAAAGACCATCTTCATATAAGTTTTGTTACATAAACCTAAAGTTTCTGTTTGTCGTGAAGAAAGGGGAAGGTATTTATAAGACTTTGTTCTTCCTGCTCCTGTCGTTCATGGAATGTGTGTATATGCTAGGGGTTGTTATATTGTATATATGTATGAAAGCATGAATGAAATAAATGAAATGAAATGAAATGAAAAATTAAATGAAATTTCAGTGCTCTCTTGAATTTTGATAATGAGGGGGTATCGTCCTAATTCTGCTCTGCATGCATAGTTTGGTGTTTTCCGTTGGACATGGAGAATTGATTTGCTAAATTCTGCATGCAGAGTCTCAATTTGATGTTTGTCCCATTTTGTAAAATCNGAATTGATTTGCTAAATTCTGCATGCAGAGTCTCAATTTGATGTTTGTCCCATTTTGTAAAATCTTAGTTTGCGAGTGAACGCCAGACCTCGCATCCATAAAGGGAAATAGCTTCTATAACGGAGTCCAATATTTTAAGCCAGATTTGAATTGGGATGTCCAACTTGATGTTCCTTTTGATGGNTAACGGAGTCCAATATTTTAAGCCAGATTTGAATTGGGATGTCCAACTTGATGTTCCTTTTGATGGCATAAAAAGCCCTTCTTACGTTGTTTCCCAGGCCCTTCACAGCTTTGTTGAAATTACCTGTGGTGCTGATGTTTAGGTTGAGGTAGGTATAGTTTTATGTATGTTCTCGGGCAACTGTATCCAGAAAGAATTGATATTTGTGGTGCTGTGGAGGCTGGATCAAAAAGATCCTGAGAATTAAGAATTCTTGGAACTTTGAGCACTCACGGGTCAACACATGCTCTCTGTATGCCAGTCCGACTGGCCTCAGCCTGTACCTGCGTTTTGGCTGCCTGTCCTGTAGGGTTTTATGCTACAACCTCAGAGAGCTCTACATGAAGGTAAACCTTTACAATTTCTGCTGCTCACCTCTCTCTCTCTCTCTCTCTCTCTCTCTCTCTCTTTCTCTCTCTCTCTCTCTCTCCCTCCCTCTCTCTCTCTCAATTCAATTCAATTCAATTCAATTCAATTCAATGAGCTTNGGACAATACAATATATAAAGCAGTAATAAACACAAAATAAGTAAAATACAGTATATAACAGATTCAAAATGCTCCAAGTGTGTGTGCATGTGCGTGTGTGTGTGTGTGTGTGTGTGTCATGGTGTTATGTCGTCAGAGAACTGTCATATTCAGTGATGTTTTAATTCTGTCCCTCAGTTTATGACATCAGNGTTATGTCGTCAGAGAACTGTCATATTCAGTGATGTTTTAATTCTGTCCCTCAGTTTATGACATCAGTCACATGTTGTGCAGCTAAACATGCTGCATGTCACCTAAAAAAATCTTTAGTTTTTCACTCTCATGTCGCTCAGTGAGGTTTGGTATTAACACATTAAGTTTATTCAAGTATTCTACTCTGATATTTTTATATTTGTCACATTTTAAGAGGAAGTGCGTCTCTGTCTCTACCTCACCTGTCATGCAGTGACCACAGACTCTGTCCTCTGGTGGCAGCAGGACTTCCTGTGTTGTCCTGTCTCTGTGGCCAGACTGTGGTCACTGAGTCTGGACCTGGTCAGGATCTGTCTCTGCTTCATGTCTCTGACAGTGAAGACATACTCTGCCAATTTATATTCATGGTTTAGGGCCAGAGAGCAGTTAAGTCTGTTTAGAGTTTTAGTTTGACTGGTCCAGTGATCCAGATAGGTGTCTTTTTTTAATGTAATAATTCTGTCTTGCTCTCTCTTGCTCATGCTCTCTCTCACACAAACACACACACACACACACACAGGTACTCAGATATTGGACCTCTCAAGCAGAAATAGAATGCTAATTAGTAACATCTGTATCAATAACTAATAATCAATCACTGAACTTTCCAGTCTGTTACAGACTGGACTGTTATTAAAAACATACATAGTGCATACACTATGTATGTTATTAATAACATGTATAGTGTATGTATGTAAATAGATATTTGCACTATGTATGTTTTTAATAATAATAGCAGCAGACAAGTTTCCCTCAGTATTTAGGAAAAATCAGCATTGTTTGTCATGATGTTATAATTATTATTAGTAGTAGTATTACTGTTATTATTATCATTATAATTATTGTTATTATTATTATTAGTAGTAGTAGTAATATTACTGTTATTATTATTATCATTATAATTATTGTTATTATTATTAGTAGTAGTAGTATTACTGTTATTATGGTCATTACTATTCTTGTTATTATAGTTAAGTCATTGTGTTTGTGCTGGTTTGTAGATCTTGGATCACCTGTCGATGATAGAGAATCGTAACGAGTCTGAGCTGGAGGCTCATCTCAGACGAGTCGTCAAACACTCAGGAAACCTATCAGGACTCAAGAGTGACCGAGGCAGTGAGAAGAGTGTCCTACGCACGGTCAGCAACACGCACACACACACATGTAGATACACGCACACATGCACAAACACACACAAGCACACACAAACAGACACACCACAAACACACAGACACGCAGACACATGCACATACAAATACACATGCACAAGCACAGGCACACACGCACAAACCCACTCGCACACATGCACATGCACACATGGATAAATACATGTACACAGACACACGTACACATGCACAAACACATTCGCACACAAACACATGCGTACACATGCATAAACACACACACATGGACACAGCCAGCCAGCCAGCGACCACTTTATTATGTACATGTCCAGGATGGACATTTGGAAAAATAAAAGAATAAAAGTCCTTTACAAAAAGTTTTCTGCTTTTACCAGAGTCTCAGTCTGTAGCATTTCCTCTTTGTCTTCAACATGATATCACCATGCTGTGGACAGTGACTGTAACATTCTTTTCTCTCTGTGTGTGTGTGTGTGTGTGTGTGTGTGTGTGTGTGTGTGTGCACCCGCGTGTGCGTGCGTGCGTGTTTGTCAATGTTTTCTTCCCAGGAGGATCGAATGTCAAAGGCAAAAGTTAGCGATATCCTGTCAGAAATCTTTAAGAAGATTGGCTCCAAGGAGAACACTAAAGAGGTCAGCACACGTCATACGTGTTCCTTTAAGACTTCATGAAATTAGAATCTGGTCGTCGGTCCAGAACCTAAACTCCGTGACCATTCTCTGGTTAAGATGTTTTGATGATTGAGTTGACTTCTATGGACCTTTTTTAAAAAATGTAGCTCCCAGGTCCCTCGCAAAAATGCATGGGTTTTTTGCCAGAGGGCCAAATCCAAGATGGCCACCGATGCCATCGTGAAAAATGAACTTTTGAACCAGAGCACCTAGAATCATGTATAAAGACATTTTTTACCATGAGGATTCCAATTTTTGACCATGAGGATTCCAATTCTGACATTAGTGTGACATTATGACATCATTTTCACCCAGAAATCCANCCATGAGGATTCCAATTCTGACATTAGTGTGACATTATGACATCATTTTCACCCAGAAATCCAAGATGGCCACCATCCAATAGAGTGAAAATGTAACTTTTGAGTGGAAAGTTGAATGTTTTTCAGTGAAAATTGTCTAGGGTTAGGGTTAAGCAGATAAATCAGGATAAATCGTGACTAATAAATGTGAAGCAGCTTATTAAAATGCTGATCTTCATTGTAGTTTACCTGAGACACACCTGACAGCAAAGCTAGCTTAATGTGCTCTGATTAATGTAATGAAGCTTTTTGAATGAGCTTCAGTTATCACAGAGCTTATTTAGTGTGTTGTTATTTTGTTTGTTTTTTTTTTTTTTACAAATCCAGCATTAGGTGTTGTAATCAGATGTTGCAATAGCTCATTTGCTGATAATTATGAATTAATTAGAAATGAATGAATGAATGAATTAAATAGAAATGCTGAAAAATCTCAAATCCACTTCTAAGTTATATTGACCAATATTATATCAGTATTTCATAAAGTGTTTAAAGACAGAATTTGTTATTATATCAAGCACAGTGAAAATCAGACATGTATACGGGGTTTTCCTTAGAACAAACAATAAAAAACATTTGGAAAAATATTTCTGTTTAAAAAACGTAGTTGAAGCAGAAGTCATGAATGCAGAATAAAAATCTAAAAAAAAAAAACAACTATATTTTTGCTTCTAAGAAAGTGTTAAATAGCATTAAATATGATGTAAAACATTGATTTGTGCAAGTTAGACATTTTAGACATTTTAGTTTTCTGTTAATTATTTCATGTGTCAGATGTTACAGTCTGGAAACAATACAGCCGCACAATTCATGAAAATGCTTTTGTCTTCTTACACATCAAAGCACAGACGCAGATTTCATTTTGACAGAAAATATCAAGGCACGACTAAACTGCCAGTGTTTTATATCAAGTAAAGTCTGTCATTACAAGCTTTTAACAGTAATCAGTGCTGCAGGACACACACGCACACAATAATTAACACATTTCCACCATTTCCATGTGTGTTACATCAGAATGCACGCTGAACGGTTGTCACCTAAGATTTTAAGAGGAGATGCGTGATGGAACCATTATGAAAATGCTGCTCTTAAAAAAATGTAGCTGATCCAAATGTGCTTCACATCAGAGTCTGTACACACTTCAAATACTTTCACTTTTTTTACAAGGACGACCCCATCATCATACTACAGAACCATTTTCACATTTATACAAGCCTATTGGGTAGTATATGCATTTTTGGCTTATAAATATAAATTATATAAACTATGTAAGTAAAAATAGTAAAATAAAAACTTTCTGCTATAAATCGAAATAACATATCTGATGGGAGATGTCTTGGTGATAAGCACAACATATTGAAAATTGATCCACCAATCGTGTCATCGCTTGCGTTCAGACTTCCTGTGACCTCAGGGAGCAGCGATCGGTGCTGCAACAAGTGTTCTAATCCTTCTCCATTTGAAAACATGATCTTTAAATCATTCACTGATCACAAAATTCTTGTGATCTTTAAAGATGCTTCAGGTTAAAAATGTCACGATATCAGATTATCATGGACAAAAGAATTCATGATAATGAAATTATCACAATATCTATAGAAAATCTCACAAAAAAAATATTAATAATGCTATCAGTCAACTTCATCTTTAACTTTGTTTATTGTGCGTTTTGACTCTTTTTGTCAAATGAATTAAGACTCCAAATAGGAGTGTAGGGAGGTGGAGAGAGTCTGTAACCAGAACTGTACAAAAGCTACAAAAAGAGCAATTCCACCTTAAAGGATCGTGTAAAGGAACCAGATGACCTGATAAACAAAAGATCCACAAATCTAACAAACAACCAGGAGAGAGAAAATCCTGTCAAGTCCAACGCCATGATAACTTTAACAACACAACTAAGACCTTCATGGAACATTTCCTGTTTCAGGGCTAGCACTGCTACTTCCTGTCTCTACCGTGGTGAAATCTGCAGGATGATGGAGGTGAAGGTGGTGAACAGGTTGGTGGTATCGCCCCCTTTAGCGGTTCCTGTCAGTCGTCATTTCCTGCAGACTGGGGCGTCTACCAACTTCCTGTCTTTGTTACCAAATCCTAAAAACTCCTCACTGGCAGCTAACTTTTTTCAGGTTAGCGTAGAGCGTCTCACTCTGTCTGTCAGCTACTCCATCATGATTAATGCGGCAGTAGTGTGGTAGCTAGCTAGCTAGCTAGTTACTGCATTACTTCACGTGTTTGTGTGGCGTTGGGAGAGGGAGACAAAGTGAGAATGGAAAGAAACAGAAATAATTTAAGAGGTGCTGGATTATTTACATGATATTACATGATACGTGTATTATTAACATTGTAGCGTAAATACGCTTTTGATTGGGACAAGAGTAAAGACAGTAAAGATTAACCTGGGAAAATTAACAAGATAGTCTTTACAGCCTGTCCAATTTGAAAGGAAGGTGAGTTCTCGGCTATTTGAGTCAAGCTCCACACAAATAAAACAAATAAATGCTCCTCTGAGTTTTTCAATTTATTAATACACACACCAAATAACAGAAAAGGACTGAGGTCAGATCAGGAATGTAAACTTTACGGCGTTAAGCCGGCTCAGATTAGGCTGGAATGATTGGCAGTGGAGGAGAAAGGAGTCACTTTGATGCTATCGGTGATGCTAAATAGCTAGCCTAATTAAGACAAGATTAGCAAAGAAGGAAAGGAAGTCAGAATCAGGTTTCTCTCTAATCCATGACAGAGGCAGGTGATGAAGACAAAGCCAGAGCAGGAAACTCGGCTGGAACTTGGTTGATAACTGGATCAGACCACGTGAGGAGGACAGCCTTTTTTCGGCTGATTCCTCGGGGAGAGGGCGTCAATCGTTGCAATTGATCATTGT
The DNA here is from genome assembly GCA_014773175.1 of Lucifuga dentata. NCBI lineage: Eukaryota > Metazoa > Chordata > Actinopteri > Ophidiiformes > Bythitidae > Lucifuga > Lucifuga dentata. The sequence continues at coordinate 139,654 of VXCM01003494.1, forward strand.
TCAGGGTTCTCAGTTAGAAACAACGGTGCTTGTTTAATCTTCTGGCCTCACAGGGACAACGTGGGGCAGTCAGTCCCGTGCAGGTTGGAGAAGACGTCTTAGTGGTGTCCCCTGGTTGTCTCAGGTAGCGGGGTTGGCTGTCTTCTTCATCTGGAGTGAATGAGATTCACCTGAACTGACCTGGTACTTTAGCTGACTTGCTATGAAAGTGGCGAAGTTCTTGCAAGAAGTTCCAGGGAAAGGAGAGACGCAGAGGGGGACGGAGACTGGAGGTGACACTGTTAGCGAACAAAGAAATATGAGGGACAGGACAGAGACAAAAGACGGGGTGAAGAGGTCCCACAACCCTCAACAGCTGGACCGAGAAGAGGGGAGAAGAGAAGAGAGAGAAGAAGAGGGTGCAACCATTTAAATACCGTGGGGAGGCAGAAGTAGTAGGGAGTTCCAGTTGCAGGGCATTCTGGGAATTTGAATTATCTTGCTTATATCCCATCTAATAACTTGAGTCCGTTTTTCCCTCCAATGTCAATTTCTGTGGTTATACACAGAAATCCAATAAAGCAGCACTCAATAAGGCACTGTATATTTCTTATTATTAATTCTACACGATATCCTGAGGCGTGCACAAACTAGTTACTAAGCATTTTACTACAATTCTAACATTTATCAACTGTCAAATTAAGGTATTAAATTAATCAGATGTCCCGACTGATCAGATATCAGCATTTAGCTCATTAACAAATAGACCATGATTCTTTGTGCAAACGTTAGGCTGTGTTTGGCTACATGAAGGATCAGTCCTCAGCAGCTGAAACAAAGAAAGTTATTACCCACAGCAGAAGTTGATTAGTTAATGTTTCTGTTGAATTACACCTGAGGAAAAAGTCAAACTTCTTCTAAATCAAATGACACAAAATTAAAACTTACAATTCACATTCTGTATTTGCAGATCCTGTAAAGAGTGAGAGAGAGAGAGAGAGGTGTGATTTTCTGTAGATCACACCTTGGTGTTAAAGGTCTTCTGTCCATTGTCTTTTCAGAGTTCTTCCTGTCCAAAAGGAATTGTCTCTAGGTGTGCGTGTGTGCGTGCGTGCATGGGGGAGGTGTGTGTGTGTGTGTGTGTGTGCACGTATTTGGATGGAGAGTCTGTCTTTTAGCATGATGAATTTTGCTGAATTATCTGAGAATAGTAACTTGCAGCAAGATTTTAGCCAATAAGACAACATCCCCCTGCAGTCCAAAGGGGTGCTGTTCTTGGCCTCTGCAGGCTCAATTAGCATGAGACAGTCAAAGATCTTGGGGAATAAAAGGATTAATTCCACACACGGCAGCCACACTACAACCGATATTAATATTTCATTTTTTAAATATCACGGTTATTGTCAATACCGGTATGTTGCGACACGCCTGGTTCAGAAACAAACAGCTTGTAGAAATATTTCTCATTTTCATCCATTATTATAGTGTTTTGTTTACATCTGGCTTAGAAACTTCCACAACCCACGTTTCTGCATCAGGAGTGTTTCAGGTCAAAATGATTATTAGTAGTACTCATGCACTGTTCATAGTAGTAGTAGGAATAAACTTTATTTAAAAAGTACTTTCCTGAAATCAAGTGTGCAAAGTTTTAATGTTTGTGCAGAAGAAAGTTGACAGTCTGGATGATCAGAGGAAGAAGTGTCTGCTCGTCTTACTGCCTTTGCTTCTTCTGATCTGCTTCTCAGGGCCTGACTGAATTATACGAGTATAAGCAGAAGTACTCGGATGCAGACCTGGAGCCCTTCCTCAAAAACACTTCCCAATTCTTCCAGAGCTACGTGGAGCGCGGCCTCCGTATGATCGAGTCTGAGAGAGAGGGCAAAGCTCGCATCCAGACCTCCACGGGTACGACATGCTGCTTTCAGGAAATCACAAGCTTCATACTGCAATAAGTAAAGCAAATTCAGCTCTTTTCCACAAAATTATTGTGGGAATCTGTCGTCAGATTCTCACAATTTTCTGAAAAATATGGTCAAATCCAAAGAACACTTTCAAGTGTTATTCTTACATCAAATAATCAATTTCAGAACTGCTGGTACAATAAAATCCAACATTTACCTCAATAAGATGATTTCACACAAACATTTAAAGCAGGGTTCCCCAACTAGTTTTTCCCCAAGGGCCAAATTATGTCAAGCATGCTAAGCCAAAGGGACGCCACCCCTGCGCAAAATCACCATCATTTCCCACCCCCTGGACCCAACCCAATGTTTTCCTCTCATTTGGTAATAACAACAGAAAACAGTTTTCTAATGTATGGCACCAGGCCCAGCACTTCCGTTGTAGCGTTTGCATTGTTTTATAATCACCATTTCTTAATAAAATGGAGATGTGTGAATATCTTCGGAAAGCTTAGATTCTCCTAAACAAAATTAGCCCAAGCATGACATTTTATGACCACGCGATCCCGAGATAAATGTAAGATAGCCTCCGAGGTAAAACCTAGCTTCGTCACTTCTCGATGATGTAACTTCCGAGGGCGGTCTAAATTTAAAAATCCCTCTCTGTGATTGGATAGTAGACTAGCAGAGGATTTGATTGATGGATCAGTGGTCCTGTCAAGTACAAGCTTTTTTTTTTGAGAAGTCATCTGAGGGCCTGATAGATAGAACCTGGGGGCCGCATTTGGCCCGCAGGCTGCCAGTTGGGGATCCCTGGCTTCAAGGGAATTTTCCCCCTTGTATTCATCTTCTCAGGTAGGCTTAAAGTGTGTTCAGGTACAAATTTGTTTTTTTCTAGGTCTTTGTTGTATATTATTCATTTTTAACAAATACCAACTGAATCAAAGCTCATTTTTGTGCTTCCTAGAATGAAATTAGCCTACATTATTTATCAGATGTTTGTTATTTAAACAATTACAGTTTGTACCATGGACTCACAATTTGCTAAATTCCTTCCTATTAACATATCACAAAAAATGTGGAAAATTTTATTCTTTTTTCAGAAAATTGCTGCAAACATGGACACATGCACACACAAACACACCCACACGCACAGTCACACAATTACAAGTCAAAAGTCATTTGTAGCTGCCATAAAAAAAAAAAAAATCTACAAAAATCTCCTGGTGGAGCGTCTGAGCTGCAGCCCTGCTGTTTGTTGAGGCAACGCAACTTTGGATGTTTGATATGTGCGTGTGTGTGTGTGTGTCTGCGTGTGTCGATGTGTGTGTATGTGTGTGTCTGTGTGTGTCTCAGTTATCCCTCAGCATGGTAGTGACTCCACCGCAAGCAGCAACAATGAAGAGCTGAAACCAGCTGTTTACTACGAGAGACTGAAGATCCTCCGACAGAGACAAGGCCTAGAAAACAACTCCAGGGTCAGTCTGCTCATCTTTACATTCTGACTTTAAGCTGTACAAAGAATAAAAGTAGCAAACACACTGCTGAAAGTTTACATTTACTACACTAAGTAACTCTGCTATCTGACAAGTCATGCAGGGCATGACCCCAGTGAAAAAAGCACCAACTTATAATTTTAATCATTTTTTCAATTTCGCTAAAAAATCTCCTGTGGAGCTCTTCTGTGGAACTCTGGGAGATTAAGTGCATGTATGTCTGCGCACCTACGCAGACATACACGCACACACACACAGACATACAGGTGTGTCTGAGGTAATAGGTTGTTTTCAGATGACGTAACATCCGTTGCAATTTTTCCATGCGAAATGCGACTGGTAGGCGGAAATGTTTGTAATCGTGTTTGAAATATGTGTGAAGGTGAGAGAAGGGAGATGCTGTGTAAACTTTCACCAGAGGACAGCAGCTCTGATGAAGGTGTGGGAACATCTCTGTCACTCTGCTTCAGTCTGTTTGTCCACAAGCTGATTTTCTGTGTGAATGCTGCACTTTGTCCTGGACATTTAATAAGAAGGTACCACACCCTGCATTCTGAGATTCACTACAGTTACACGCTGGAAAATATCTCACATATAAGTTTCCAAATCCACAAAGAGACTGCAGACAGTCTCCAAGCTGCAGCTTTTTGGAAGCAAGGAATACTGCATGTCCTCTCTGACTTCATATCGCGGCTCAGAATGGCTCTGACAGCCAGTGGACATCGGGGTGAAGCAGCAAGACTTCCGTGCACGCCGTTTCATATATAACACTAGGTCTTCAACGTGCTTAAAATAACATTCAAGCCAGTTTTACAAGCAGAGTTGAGAAGTGTAATTTTACTGGTGGTGACTGTGGCTCCAGTCACCTGAAGCCGGCTGCAGTCTCAGCCAGCTGCTGCGTGAGAGTCACGTTATGCCGGTGTCGTGATTGTCTCGGGAAGTGAAGTGCCTTGCTGTTTTTTTTTTTTTTTTTNTTTTTTTTTTTTTTTTTTTCACTATGTCTGCAAGTGTGCCCCTGAAACGAAACAACTGCTTCGCAATGTATCATGTAATGCGTGGTAACTTTGTCGGAGCTTTCTGCCTGATCAGCGCTGTCATTCGCTGCGCTTGCCGGCTCCATCAGATCTGATGTAAACANGAGCTTTCTGCCTGATCAGCGCTGTCATTCGCTGCGCTTGCCGGCTCCATCAGATCTGATGTAAACAGCAGTTGTGCAGCGTTGATGATGTTGAAATCTGTTTTGGCCATGCAGCACGGCTCTCTGCCATCACACAAAGATATTTTTTAATTATCTATCTTATATTCGGCTGTAAACCGCCGACATATTCAGAGTGCCGTTTACTCTCCATTGCTGCCCATCAACCGTTGCCCACCATTTCCGCCCGACTTNATTCAGAGTGCCGTTTACTCTCCATTGCTGCCCATCAACCGTTGCCCACCATTTCCGCCCGACTTCTGCATGATGACGTCAAAAAAACACGTAACTGAAAACAAGCCATTTGCCGGTATTGCCTGTAACTCTTTTGATTGGCTGATGGTGGTTTTGCCCCACCCACATTTCAGAGCAGATTTAATGCATCAAACAGCAATAAGAAAAAACAAATTTTAATGTCAAAATCAAGACTTTGACTGACTTCTACACCCTGAACACATGACCAAACCAAGTGTTCACTTCTACACCCTGATCACATAACCAGCCCACGGATCCACTTCTACACCCGGATCACATGACCAACCCACAGATCCACTTCTACACCCTGATCACATGACCAACCCACAGATCCACTTCTACACCCTAATCACATGACCAAACCACGGATCCTGATGGAACTCTTGGTGATAAAAACACTCACAACATGTAAATCGAATGTTTCTCTCTGCATTTTAAATCAACTGATCATATATTTCTCTTTCATCCATTGAAGCATTTTGTTTATATCCATCTCAGAAATGTGCACATACACAAACCCATGTTTTTGGATCTGGAGTGCGTCAGGTCTGACCTGTATAAAAACAGGTGTTGGATATGAGCCACTTTAAAAAGGAAATACACTGAACAAACAAATTGGATACAGGCAAAAGATCAGAATTGGGCATCAAGACTTGTAGTGTAAATATAACTTAAGAGACCAGAGACAGATGAGTCTTTCATGCAGAGCAATTTTTTTTTTTTTTTTTTTNTTTTTTTTTTTTTTTTTTAATTTTTCATTTTCATGTGTGATGCTTAAAGTTCTGCTAAAGAGAAAATTAGTCTCAATTCAAACTACACATCTGAACACAATTTCAGGACTGAAGTGAAACAGTGAATGATGAAGCAAACCTACAGGAGCACACAGTGGGAATAAAAGAGGGAATAAAGGCAGGAGGTTTTTACCGTAGTTGATGTCTGAGCGTTTCCTCTCAGTACTGCTTTCTTACTTTCACTAACTTGGGAGGTGATCAGATGACCTGGATGAGGACTTCTATCAGAAATAAATTTTATTATGATTAGCTGCTCTCACATGATCACTGATTGGTTCCTGGCATTTTTCCTGAAAGTTCCTACATAAGAGCTGATGAGGCAACATTTTGCAGTTTTTTTTTAAGTTACAAAATTTCAATATATTCCTACTATTAATACTAAGCGAATTCCAAAAGGGATATATTCTATTTTATTCAGGAACTGTGTCACCCAGGCGGATTAATGTGCTGTTGTCATTACTCCATCTGACAGCAATGTGTGAGTAAGAGGACATGTGACAGGAAACAGTACAGAGACGCGTACAATCAGGACAAATGAAATTTTGATACATGAAAAAAATCTTCCAAAAACATGTTTGACTTAGAAAAGAGCTTTGAAAATCAGTATGCTACACTGTAGAATGCTAAAACTGTAGCATCTAACGCTGTAGCATGCTAGCTGTAGCATGCTAAAACTGTAACATCTAACTGTAGCATGGTAGGCTGTAGCATGTTAACACTGTAGAATGCTAACCCTGGGACCAGTGCTGGTTAAACCAAAGCAGATGCTACCTGCTTGTGTGGCTCAGCATAACATGCTGACAAATTAAACACTGCTGCATCCAAACAAAATTCCATTTTCTTTTGAAAAGAAGGTGAAGTTAGATTTGTTAGCTTTATTCAGTTTTAGCATGTAACAACAACCCGAGGCTAGGAGCAGAGAGAGTAAAAAAAGGCTTTTCTGAAGGACAACAGAAGAAAACATTCAGCAGATTTAGTTTTACTATTAATGTGACTTAATTCTGCTGATGCCCACAAGAATCATCAATAAACTTTAATATACATACATAAAATGCAACTATAGTAAAACAAAATAATAATAATAATAATAATAATAATGAAGGCCTGGGATCAATTATCAGTTCATTAATCATTTTTGACATTAAATTAAAATAACATTTCTTCATGTGTAAAAAAAATTTTGTGGTGAAATGATCTTATGCTGTGAATTTAACAGTAAAACAGTGAAAAGCAACAAATAAATAAAACACATAAAAATAAGGAAAGCAATGTTAAGCTAATATAGTTAATAATTAGCTTAAGCTAATAAATTTTGGGATGAGCCTGTGATGTGTTGTGATCTACTGTTTACTTTAAAACTGATCAACCAATAAAATACCCAGGAAAAAATAATTCCATATAGTCATCATAACATGACAACTTTCTGCTTGTTTCTTCACAATAAGTCTTCCAGTGGAAAGTTTCATGTGAAGCAACAGCAGGAAGTATTTGGTTTGTATTGCCAGTAACTTGTTATTGCTTTTTGCGCCTTCTAGCGGCAGAATGATGCACACCTGCAACTGCATGAGTCTGACCAAACTTTAAAGGACCATACCGACCATTTTGCATGTTTGAGCTTAATATATTCAGTTTTCATACAGGTAATGTTACTGACAATCATTTCCCAAAGCATACTATTGGAACGGTGAATTAAAAANGGGTTTTTTTTTTTTTTAGAAGTTACCACATATACTCGAGTATAAGCCGAGTGTTTCTTTTATTTTTTTACTCAAATTTCACAATGCAAATTGGGGCATTGGCTTATACACAAGTAATTCAAATCCAGATCCTAGACAAGAAAATTTCCAGGGGTGGAAATACTGAACATGGAAAGTAGTTTAAATCATACCTGAAAATTAGATATTTCCTGACTAAACATCTTATCCAGCACATTTTGCGGCAGCCAGTAAGTGCTGTTGTGATTGGTCNTTTCCTGACTAAACATCTTATCCAGCACATTTTGCGGCAGCCAGTAAGTGCTGTTGTGATTGGTCAAAGACAAAAGAACAGACAATCAGAGATGACCTTATAAATGTCGGTAACGTTATTTGGTAGTCTCGTTCAACGTCATGTTTTGTGCTTTATCAGCAAGAAGCTTGAGATGAGATACAACATGCAAAGAAAAGTATACGGGCTCAGAGGATGACGCCCTTTGGCTAGAAAATGAAAAGCTAGGTCAAGAAGAGGAAGAGAAAGAGGAGTTGGAACATGCTCGTCAACTGGGATGAAATGATGAGGGCACACATTACACAGAGCAGGACTGGAACGAACTGTTTGGTGATTCAGACAAGGAAGAGGAGTCCGGAAATGTCAGCTAGTTTACTGCTGTTATGGTAACAGTTACAGTTAGCTGCTGATTATTGTCATCAGTTACATTAGATTCAGATTCAGATTCAGATTCAACTTTATTGTCATTGCATATGTCACAAGTACAAGCAACGAAATGCAGATTGCATCTAAACCAGAAGTGCTTCAGCAGTAATTAAATAACATATGATACAATATATACAGGGAGTAAGGTATGAAATGATATATAAATATGTATCTACATGAATGTCTATTTTACAGATATGTACAAGCTCCGAACAGGCTTGGCTATGACTATAATAATGATACAGTATGAATAACTATACAGTATGTACAGAAATGCAAATTATGATTATTGGCAGATTATACAGTATGTACAGTAGTGCATAGGGAATGATTTACAGTATAACTGCGTTATCAATGTACAGTAGTACAATGATATATTCAGTCTAGGCCAGGGGGGGGTCGATGAGTGTGTGAGGGGATAGAGGATGGGGTAGATGAGTATGTGCGTGTGTGTATGTGTGTGAAGGGAGGGGTGGGGCATCAGGGAGCTGAGTTCAGCTGGGACACAGC
>VXCM01003494.1:156242-169704 GCA_014773175.1 Lucifuga dentata
TTTTTTTTTTTTTTTTTTTTTTTTTTTTTTTTTTTTTTTTTTTTTTTTTTTTTTTTTTTTTTTTTGCATCATTCATACTGGACTATTTAAAAAAAAAAAAGAATACAAGAGGTTTACTGTCAAAATCCATGTTTCATTTTAAAGATATTTCTTCAGTCTGGATCCCAGGATTAAAGAACATTTCTTACATATCAAAATGCAGCTGAGGTGTAAAACAGCCTGCAGACTGTTGGAATGCTGGATACCTGTGTCAGCACATCCCACGTTGGGACTTTGTGCTTTCTGGGTTCTGCCTGCTTGTGATTGGCTCTCAGCAGGCAGGTCATTCGGCAGTTTGTGTTTCCTCTGCTGTCTTCTCATTTTGAAAGCAAGCAGGGGTAAATATTTTCCGTCTTGTATCTTAAATTTATGAAGCAGTAATTTCTTCTCCCTTTGATTCTAAGAACAGTTTGCTGGACTCTGGCAGATTATGATGATGATGATGATGGTGGTGCTGGTGGTGATGAAACGTGTCACTGGGCTTCGTCCCGTCCAGCCTCTGACAGCGGCTGGTCCCTACATCTGTGAGGTCGGGGTGGGGGTTGGTTTTGGTGGGGAGTGTCTGCTGGCGACAGCCGCCTGTCAGCAAGAGCTCTCTCTCTTTAGAGTTCCTCCATTTCATCCTCCTGTTCTGGAACCAGATCTTCACCTTCACAGGACAAAGAAACAGAAAGAGAATATATATATGTATCTATATATATATATATGTATCTATATCTATATATATATATAGATATATATATAGATATATATATGTGTGTGTGTGTTAACCTCCAAGAGCTGAATAAAAAAAAAAAAAAANTAAAAAAAAAAAAAAAGCTGTAGGAAGCTGTGTGAATTCTGAAGCCAAATTAGGATGAAAGGAAAATATTAGTCATCATATTAGTGATCAGTGTGACTAGCATCAGGGCCGGCACATGGCATAGGCAAACTAGGCGGTTGCCTAGGGCCCTGCAGCCGCTAGGGGGCGCCCACGCCAAGAGTGAAACTAAAGTGAACTTTCATTAGTGGTAAATAAGTTCAGGAGCTGCAGAGATGTAATAAATCTATGTGCTAACTTTGTGAGCTATATTACCTGATAGAAGTGGAAACAGTATATATAGAGCTCAATGTACCAGAACTAATATAACATGAAATTTATGCATATTATGGTTTGACATTACATTTTAGTTAAGATGAGGCTCATAGAGAAGTTTATGGAGTGGGTTGGGGGAATTGTGGGATGTAAGATTAATACTGTAGAGTGGGAGGTAAAGGGTAGCCACGCCCCTTTTGTACATTATCAGAAATTATACATTATTGAAACATGTTTAATTTGCATTTTAATTTTGGCTGTTGAGGAGAGTGAAATAAGATTAAAAATGTCAAATAATATTTAGGAATCCACAGATATATGTGTTTTTATTATTTATTTATTTTAATTTAGCTTGACAGCATTCACATCGAAAATACCATCTTTCGTGCCCCTGGATGGGGGGCCCCAGCAAATAACTTTCCCCAGAAAAGCTAGGGCTGGCCCTGACTAGCATAAGAACATGCAATGCACTAATAAGGCTGGTTTATGCTTAATACACGACAGAGGGCCTGCAGAAAACGTGACAGAATTTTCTTTAAAGGGTTACTTGCAAGCTCACGCGCCACTTGAAATGTGAAACAATGCATTGCATCTGTGTGACACAAATGCCCCTTCATCGATTGGCCAAGCAAAGAGGCATGGAGAAAGGAGAAAGGAAGAGAGGGAAAGAAAAACAATCAATGTCAAACAACTCTGATGAGCGACAGAAGAGGTGAGGAAGTACCAGCACCTACATGTTCCTCCATGAGGAACTATAAAGACCTGACAGGAGACAGCATGCACTCTGGGGTCTGGGGAACATTCGTGTCATGTGACCAATATTTGAAGGCTATAAAAAGACCAAACCAGGGAGTGGAGATCCTTGCAGAGCTAAAGAGCCTCCTGACTCTCACCATTTATGGAGCACAAAGAAACAGAGACAAACTTTCCTCAATACAAATCAGTCAAATCAAAGAATTTTACATCTAAAAGTCTCATCTTTTTCCTTCTCCATAATTAGCGTGAGCATGTAACGTTAGCCACAGGAAGTGGGGGAAAAATGAAAACATTAGCATAGCCTCAGGAAGTGAAAACACGTAATTTTTTTTTAAACACATTAAACACATTAATCACAAAAATTAACGTGTTAATTTTCTCAGCTTTTTAAAGAACTGGAGATGTTAAGAATGGACCTGGAAGAGGACTTATTGAGCCCACGCACAGTGAGGATGATGGCTCTAGTGGACAAAGAATCTCCAAACATCACATTAGTAACGGACATTACGGATATTGCTGATTTGTCTCTGCCGAGATACATTACATTTTCGGTATTTTCTGATTAGTGAAGTGCTTGTCTACCTGGGAGTCTTTGAGTCCCAGCTTAGTGGCCAGCTTCTTCCTCTCTGGCTTGCTGATGTATTTCTGTTTTTGGAAAGTCCTCTCCAGGGCCTTCCTCTGGAGGTCTGAGAACACTGCCCGCCGCAACATGCCTCTCCTGGGCTTCCCTCTGTGGGCCAGGGGCCACGAAAATGTCCCTGGGATAGGAACCACAGAGGAGCAAGCTGGAAAACCAAAAGCATTAACAAGTTTAGTGTAGAGCTTTTATCAAACACTTCCACATCACGGGGAATACACACGCATAATAACAATGAAAAATATAAGAGGTGGAGCAACAACATGAAAGACATCAGTCTTTATTACTTTACATATCAGGACATATGAGTTTTAGCGAAGAGAAGAATATCCAAATTCTCATCCATTTTACATTTTGGGGCTTTTTTTGTAGTTTAAGGTACCCTGAGGCTGCACAGAATCTGTTTGTTCTGATGTTAAAAGCCCAATTTGTCCAGCAGTGGAAACAGAGGCTATGCTAATGTGAGGCTCTGCTACGCTTTGCTAACGCTGCCTCTAATGAAGCATGAAGGGGAATTCTATAGGCTGCAAGTATGAAGACAAAGATGATTGTGTTGTAATAAATTGAGTGGAAAATGTTTAGTTTTTTTTTTTTTTTTTTGGCTTAAAGAAATATCTACTCCTGACTTTTAAAATAAAACACACATATCACATGTAACACAGTCTTTGGATGGGCTGTTTTTAGAGAGATTCTGTTTCCACCTTGTATCTGCTTCTTTGCTGGTTTGTTTGTGAGCAGAATTTTAATGAAAGCTGGGGACATGGCTCAGAGAAGAACCCATTATACCAAAATTTGGTGCTGATGCAGATCCAGGGATTTATTTTAATGGTTTAATCATCATCCATACCAAAATGGCACCAGCAGCAGCATCACAACTAATGGTGGTGCACAATTACCTCACAGCAACAAGGTCCTGGGTTTGAATCCCTGTGTGGAGTTTGCATCCTAGCAATGTGGATGGTCAAATGCAGAGGATGAATTTCAACATGATAGAAGTTGGGTCAATGGTCCCCTTTTTTCAGCATTTAAGGGCATTTTTTTGAATATGTGAAGGGTGTCGTTAAGAGGTTAAGTTCCTGTTTAAGCAAACACACATGCTTGTCTGAGTAGCATGTATGTGTACCTTTTAGTAAGGGCTGCTCTGCAAGAGAAACATGATGTGGTTCTCTTCTTTCTGCTCAGTTGAACATGCTCTGGACAGTGAACACGCTCAGGATGGTGAACATGTCACGTCTCTGTCACACATTTTGTTTCACTCAGAATTGAATAACTTTCAACAGAACCAAACTTGGGGCAAAACATAGAACCTGGCACTATCACCTACAACATTTTATTGGTTTTAACATGGTTGTGACATTTTAATTTGTTCTGATATCAAATAACAGCAAGAACAACAATTATTAAGCATTAAGTAGGTATCGAGGGACACTTCAATTCAACATCTAGAGCCAGAAATCTGACAGTCACTGTTGAAGAAATTACTGTCCTGCCTAGATAAAATATATTGTAATAATAATAATAATGATAATAATAATAATATTTTTTTTAATCTCACATCAACAAGAAATGCACTTNTAATAATAATAATAATGATAATAATAATAATATTTTTTTTAATCTCACATCAACAAGAAATGCACTTGCATGTGACTCATCCTATCTATCTACCACATAGAATGGATCACACTGGGCTTTGGACCAACAACCTTCTTACTATGAGTGCTATGCCTAAAGAGGAGAAGAGGGAAAAAAATAATAATAAGAAGAATAAGAATAATAAAAAGATAATTGTTTCATGTTCTGAAAATTGATCCATATCCTGCTAGTGATATTCTATCATGGAATAAATATGCCTGATTTTTTTCATTGAGATTTCTTGTGAAGAAATTAAAAGCAATATGGGAAAACGCTCTATCTTACAATGTTAAGAAGTCATTTTTAAAATTCCTGAAAAACAAATTCCTCCCTGACACCTAAATTTAAGGGATGCATTGCTGGACTATAACCCTTCCACCAAATTTGACAAAATTGTTTCAGTATTTTTGAGTATCCGAGACAAATTTCACCACAAACGTGAAAAAAATCTAATTTAGTCCAGGCTTGTTCGGCCTTGTTTGAGTCATAAACTTAGGGATTATATCTCAGTTCCCAACAACAGACAAAATATAATAATTCTTTAACATTTTTAAAGGCTGACTTGGGGCTAATACAAGGAAGTGCATATAATCATTACCTGTTTCAAATTTAACCTTTCCCAACCATGCTCTGCTTTTTATTTCTCAGTAGTAGTTATGTGTCATAGAAAAAAACAACAACATAATATTGGAACCTCTACAAGAAACTCTGAATGGTTCTAAAGGGATGGAGCCTATAGTGGCTAAAAAGTCCACATGCCTGTGAAGAAGGAAGTTCTGATGGAAGGATGGAGGCTTCCATCCAAGAATGGCAGTGTGAAGGATTTGGTCTGCAAACTCTGGACTGGAAGAGAGGAGCAAACTGTAAAACAACGCAAATGCTTTAAATCAGAATGTCAAGTTAACTACACACTACTCATCAGAAAAATCACAAACTTTAAATTTGATGCATATTAAATCATATACTGACAATTCACTTCTTCAATACAACATTATGTATAATTAATAAAGGCTCAACTGAATCAATATATGTTTATATCCAGATATGCAGAAATGCCAATTTGTATAATCATCATCATCATCATCATCATCATCNTATGTTTATATCCAGATATGCAGAAATGCCAATTTGTATAATCATCATCATCATCATCATCATCATCATCTGCTGCATACTAACCTGTGTGTGAGGAAGGGGCCAGTATGGCACGAACTCCGAACTTGAGGTAGCTGGAGTTGGCGCAGGCTGTGTGCGGAGCTCCGGGGCCGCCGCGGCTCGGCTGACCGGAGCTCCGCAGGACGCACCGCTCCATGCTGCTTCCTGGGGCCCGCAGAGACATGACCGGTCTCAGGTTGAGCGGACTGATGGTGTCCCCAGCGTTACGGACGGAGAAAGTCTGATGTATGTAGCTGACAGGCCGACTTATTCTGAGGAGATCCTCCACAGAGAAGCCTGAGGGGACTGATGGGGTCAGAGGCGAGGAGAGAGCCGTCATGGGACGCAGTAAACCCGGGTAGAGAGGAGGCGGCAGGGCGCTGCACGGAAACATCATGATTGATCCGAACGGAAAGTTTATATCCTGCTCTTATTTCTTCCTGCGTGAAAAATAACCGACACGCTCTTCCACAACACCCACCGGGTCTATACGCATCTGTGAAGGCTTCTGGAAGCTTTTATAGGGAAATACATGCGCAGCTCCGCGCGCGGCTGTTTGAATATTCGTGCTGATTGGCTGATGGGTCATCGGTTGATTTGTGATTGGATTGGAGTTAGAAACTTTCTTTTTTTCAATTTCTCAATTTGTTTGCTTTTAGAGTGAAACTTAATGAAAATGTTTCCGGTGAAAACAGCGTGAGAAATGCTCTAAAAGCTCATATTTACGATTTATTATCAGTGGCTGGCTGTTTTCGAGCTGTAGGTGTTTGGCGTTTGTGTCCAGCGTCTTGCATTTTCAAATATATTAAAAATAAAAAACCACGAAAGTTGAAAAAACCCTTACCCTAACAATAACCTACATGGTAAAGATGGGTTCTAACAGAATTACAATTTGTAAAATCTGTATATCTACATCTATATAAAACAGGATATATGTCGTATTTTGTCCAATACATTTGCTGAAAATTTCATGGAATATCCATTTTATTGACCACAAAAAAAAAAAAAAAAAAAAAAAAAAAAATACAAACTGATTTTACTGCATAATTTTGGATTAAAAAGGCAGTCAAATTATCTGCAAAATCAATAAGAAATGCGTTTTCTCTTCAAAGTTGTCCTTTCATATTTTCCATTAATACGTTTTGTGAAAATTCTAAATGATGATCAAGCATGAACTCATTTTAATTTTTGTACAAAACTTGCGTGTCCTGCGTGTTTCTTTACGGCCTTTGTGTTAAATCATCCTGAAATCCCAATAACAACAATCAATGATATTGTGTGTGTGTGTGTGTGTGTGTGTATGTATGTGTGTGTTTGTAGTAAGTTATATAACATTTTCTGGTGTTGTTACATGTAGGATTCCAAAGAGTTTTAAAAAGGATTAAAAGGAAACAAAAAACAATAAAACAATGTTTACATGTTTAATATTATTTTCTTTGCATCTTTGCATTTGTTTTTATGCATATATGTATATATGTTGTTGCACAATTTTGTTAAAAATAACAGCATTGATCAAGCGCGCCTGAAAGAATTACCTTATATACTCAACTACTATAAGCCGATCTCGACTATAAACTGACCCCCGATTTTGACCCGCAAATTTAGATTTTTAAAGAAACCCACATATAAGCCGACCCCCTGATGTTGTTCCAATTGTTCGGCAAATTACCTGTTTTTTTTCTGAGAACTGTCTTAGTATTCCTGTGATTTTCTGAAAATAATCCACGTACTGGTACCGGTAAACAGCTGATTACCATAAGTGACATTAGCTAACATTAAGTTTTCCGGACTCCTCTTCCTCGTCTGAATCACATTGATTAAGATAAGGAAAGCTTGACAAATGAAATATAATTATCATGGCACTTATTTAGCTTATTTAGCTGTGTGTGTGTATATACTGTATGTATGTGTGTGTGTGTGTGTGTGTATATATATATATATATATATGAAAGCAACCATCCACACCATCCATCTTCAATCACTCAAAGAGAGAGAGAGAGAGAGAGAGAGAGAGAGAGAGGGGGAGAGAGAGAGAAACTGGTTGCATCCAAAGCATTTTATTCCTTCAGAAAATCCCTCTATTGTGATGAAGTGGAGCAGATGGTTCTCCAATCAGGAATATGGGCATCAGCAGAACTAATTTGTTCTCCTGCTCTGAGGGATGGAGCGGATTTCTGCTCCTCCTTAACCAACATGACAGCCGCTAGTGAATTAAACACCAGTTAAGACTAATTTAAAGCCTGTAGAAATTGCACAACCCTCCCCTCCTCGCTCACAGAGCCCATCACATGTGCAAAACAACCATGGTGAAGGCATAATTAGTTAAGTCTTATTTAGACTATAGTCTAATATAATAATAATATAGCTAGTCTGATCAAAGACAGACTCAACTAGAAACTGACTTGGATCTCTGCATTAATTACTCTAAAGATAATCTGCTGACATAAAAATAAATACAAGTGCTGAATACAGCATTTAATTATTGACAGTTTGGGTTTAAAATGTTAACCTGGTTTAATGACTTTTGGAGTTACCGACAGTAGACTCAGTAACGATGAAAGCAAATTTCAGAGGCTCTTAGAAGAAATTTGGGCTCCAAAAGCATCTGATAATCAGATTAGATTAGATTTATTTCCATCATCAGCCCATCACACTTTGTTACAAAACTGCCCCCCNAAAAAAAAAAAAAAAAAAAAATCAGAGAGAATGGAAGATTGATAAATGGTGTATTATCTCATTGTTGACAAAAACAAATACTTTAGTGGAGCTGAAGCTGCTCGACCAGATCTTCTTAATCACAGAGATACTGTATATTTCAGTCACTGAGTGAACATGAAAGACGGAGCGTACTGCTGTTACTACAAAACTACAAGACTGCAAAACTACGAAGGCGCAACACCACGGTGTCCTTTAAACAGAAAACAAAGCAAAACAGAATTACAAAAAAAAAAGTGTGGCACNACACCACGGTGTCCTTTAAACAGAAAACAAAGCAAAACAGAATTACAAAAAAAAAAGTGTGGCACAGGAGGTTGTGACTATCATCATCCAGGTTGTTGACAGATCAGCCAGCAGTCAGCTACTTAAACTAGGCTCTACTCAATTTATTTGATGAAACATTTTTACATTGAAAAATACTGAGTAAATTTCAAAGCTGTGGAATCATTTAAATGTATTTTATGAATTAAGTAAATGTAAGCAAAAAATTTAAGTAGCTGTGAATAACTACATTTAGTACGTTTACATAAAAAACTGAGTAGATGTCATTAAAATCCTCAATCAATGCAACAGTAACTCTTAAGTGAAAACTACAAAAAAATATGAGTAGATATAATTAAAATGCTAGGTAGATGTAACTGAAAATGAATATTATTTAACAAAACAAATTTTCTACATTTACTTAATATTTTACTTGAATTTAATTCATACTGGATTATCAATTATCAAAATAAATATGTTACATTTACTCAATTTTTAACTAATTAATAACTGTAATTTTCCTTTACTCCAGCACTTTACTAGAGGTCAATATAACTAATGAAACCAAATGATTAACATAAAGCATTTGTACACACAACATTTTAAATATAACATTTATTTTTCAAATTTGAAAACAGAGTGCTCTGAATACACCAGCTGCCATATCGTCATAATATCGATATCGAGGTATTTAGTCAAAAATAACCAGACATGATTTTCTCCATATCGCCTAGCCCTAACAAGAACATTGGGCCCTTCAGTCAATTTAAGTCAACACACAATAGCAAAAAATCCAATCAACGTGAGCCACAAATCTCAACTTTGATTATATAAAACTGTTAGGCATTTTATCTTAAAGGCTTGCAGGCTGTTGATTTTTTTTGAAGTGGGGTTGTATAAGGGCATCCATGCATACGTACCTACCTCATACAATACCACTTCAAAAAATCCAAACCATCCCTTTAACTTCTGACCAGGTTTATTCTTGCCAATGGGCATGTGACAGTGTCCATGCTTTAAGAGAAACAGGCTGAACTGAACGCTGCATATGGCTGAAATGCACCAAAAAAGTGGTACTTTAGTTACACAGCACCAAACAAATCAGTCCAAAATGCATTTTGTTATGAATGGAAATCTCAACTCTTACATAAGCATCAAGACAACGCTCTGCTAAACATTTGGACAGATATACCCACATTATGAGAGCATCTTGCTGAACAGTACTCAGCAACTACACACGCAGGTAATTTTTCAGTGTCTGAACCTTGGCTGAAAGGTTTCCAGGATCCAGCTCCAGCAGCACTTTTTGGAATACCTCAAAACTATATTTGAGATTCTTGGAGTACCTCAGATCCAAGGCATAGGTTAGTCCCAACAGAAAGCAGCAGGCTCTGCTAAGATCCCCAAGATGGCTGACAGTGATGCCCTCAATCACAATCCCCACATCAGTAGGTTCATCGACTGACCCATCTTGGTTCCGCAGTTGGTAAATCTTTATCACCTCCTCTGCCAACTCCTCTTGTACACTGACAGGTGCATCAGCAGCATCCTACAAACATTGTTAAGATAAGTGGTTAGAGCTCACTTTCAGCTACAAGACAGGGACAGAAACACAAAGAGCATTCCCCTCACTGCGCACTTGCTATACTTTACATTTGCTTGTTTGTGATCTTGTCACAAAGCCATCTGTGATCACAGTAGTTAATCAGAAGAATCTCACAACCCTGGCAGATTTGAAAGACATGCTTTCATTAAAAAAAAAAAAAANTAAAAAAAAAAAAAAGCAAAAACTACAACATTTATCATAGCCATAAACTGTAAAAAAACAGACATTATCATCTGATTCTAAAATTTCTAACAGTCCTTGAATGAATCATGTGATTAACACTTCCATCAGGGAAAATAACCAAATCTAAATTTAAAACAGTAATATTTCATAAAAGCACTTTATTCTACCTGTCTCATTTAAAATTTCTCCAAAAATAATGTGTTTCCATTAATCACATCCTGTAAAAACATTAATTTCTGCGCTACTCAGAGAAACTGTGAAGCCATGAATGACTCCACTAAGGCAAATGGTCATGTGACAAAAATTTAGTGAAACTTGGGAATTCTAAATTGCCCATAGATGTGAATGAGAGCGTGAATGTATTTGTCTGTCCCTATTGTCAGCCCTGCGATAGACTGGCCCTGCCAATCCCTATGACCACTGGGATAGGCTCCAGCGCCCCCCCCCGTGACCCTCAACACGACAAACGGGTTTAGAAAATGGATGGATGGACTGAACTGCAGGCTGTTTACACAGAGCAGAGAGGAGAGGACAAGAGAGGCTGGAAACATGTAAATAGTTCAATATGTATAGCATGTGGAGCCCCCATT
This sequence comes from Lucifuga dentata, assembly GCA_014773175.1. NCBI lineage: Eukaryota > Metazoa > Chordata > Actinopteri > Ophidiiformes > Bythitidae > Lucifuga > Lucifuga dentata. Next base: position 166,898 of record VXCM01003494.1, read on the forward strand.
TTTTTCCAGTATTGTTAACACTTGTGGGCACTTGGAAAAGTGTTGTATATATAGATTCCATTTTATTCCAATTTTTGTAAAATAAATTATCAAATTAATTAAACTTGGTTTCCTTTCTTTTTTTATTATAACTGCACAAAAGGCATTTTTGAGTTCCCCTATTTCTAGCCATCATTGTGCTGTTTCCATAGAGGTGCAGGACTTATATATTGCAGTGAACAACAAGGCCACAGTAAGTAAAATGTGACAGGAGTAAAGAAATCCTGAAACTGCTGCTGGGGTTCAGAGGATTAAAACTTGTAAATTAACAGTTATTATAGTATGAACCTCAAAGTCCTTGATCAAGGCACTTGTATCTTCTCCCAAATGGTCAATGAGACATCGGATAACGACCTCATGAGTTCTCTGAATGGGGATTCCACTCTGCAGAACAGAAGGTCTTTCAACAACTAATAGAAAGTATTACTCTGCACATCCAAGCAGAGTTTTGCTTTGCTGTATCAACTTTAATGTCAAAACTGTTTCAACTGAATTAACATTAGAAAAATTAAACATTTGCAGTATATAATACTGGTATTTGAGGAGGAATGCAAAGTAGATGCAAAATTTAGATGGAAAACCTGGCATACAAAAGAACAGGAGGAAGCCAATGCAGAGGGAAAAATATAAACGGATATGGTGATGGGGTGTAGAAGATGTGAGAGATTGAAGGATAGAAAACTTGGGAAGAAAAAGTAAGAACTGTTGAGAAAGGCAGGTGACTAGGAGGAGGAATGATATGGATAGTTTGCAAGAAAGCAAGGAATGAACAGGAGGGAGCGTCAGATGGGATAAAGAGGAGTTGTCTGATTAGGATAATAAATAATAAGTGATGGTAATTCACTTGTACAAAGGAGAGAAATGTGAATGAGACAGGTGGAATTATGATTAAAGCAGTTAAGAAGTAACTTAATAGGTAGGGGATAAAACTTCAATACCTGAAGTAGAATACGCATTTGTGCCCAATGTCGCTCTCCTGCACCCTTCTTCGCTTGGAACAGGGACAGCAGTTTGGGGGAGTGTAAGTCCAACATTGACATGAATTTTGACTCAAGAGTCAGTGTGGTGATCCTCTGAAACTCTGCACTGACCTGAAAGAAAGAGAGAGAGAGAGAGACAGAGAGAGAGAGAGAGAGAGAGACAAGGAAAAAAGAGAAAAAAGAACTGGTGACTCAATCTCAGTCTAAATCAGCTAAAACTAAAGTCCACATGGAAATGAATAAGATCTAAGACTTTTCCATGTAGCTTTGAATAGGATGTAAAATTGTGACACATGAAAGTTTTGTCTGTAATGTCTGACCACTCTACTACAAAAATTCCATGTACTCACTTGCGGAACATCAAACAAGGCAGGCCATCTGTCCTTGAAGTCTTTGATGCTCATCCGGAGGCTGATGACATCATGTCTTCTATGTGCAAAGGTTCTGCACATTAAGTCCTTAATGGCTGTGCTGTCTTTCTTCTTTGACTCAGCGATTAGTTGATGTCGGTCGAGCTCTTGTTGTTCCTTAGTGTCTCCTGCAGGATAGTGTGGGAGAAACACTACTTCTCCTTTCCGTGCTTTCTTTATATTCTTTGCAGGTGCCCTGTCATCAGGGCGCTTATTCTTAAGTGAGTTGCAGGTAACCTCGGGAAATCCAAGATTTCGGAGCCTTGACCTGTAATTTCCCATCTTGTACTTCAGATTATACATCCATCCAATCCAGCCATTACGACTGCTTGGTTCTGTCAGACATGGGTGCTTTTTGACTAAAGCCTCTGCCACCTCAGCAATCTGAAGGCCTGTGGGGTAGGCTGTGTAGCTGTACATGCAGTCTGCTAATTTTTCCATGATTTCAGACCTGACCCAAGTATTGTTCAGTACAGTACCATCCTTGGCAAATTCCTCATTGGCGTTCCTGAGTACTGCCTCTGTTGCCACAGAAAATAGTGGCATCTGGCCATAATGTCCTATGAGGGCTTCCAAGAGGGGATAGTATGATAGTGTCTTGTGAAGACACTGATGTGCCATCCGTCTGGTAATCTGCCCTTGTATCGGTAGCAGAGCTTTGAGCTGTCATTCAAATTGCTGTCTGGTTTTCAGTCTCAGTAGTCAATGTAAGCACTACTGATGGAATGATCACAACTTTGACTGTCCCCTTGTGTTTGATCTGGTTGGTAGAATGCAGTGTGAAGTAATCACCGAAGTCCTCATCCAAGTAATGCAGGGTAAAATCCTCAATGAGTCCAAATGTCTCTTTCACAGTCTCATGTAACTGCTCCACAGTGCTGGGTATTCCTGAGGACAGTGTAAGCTTCTCACTCCGGTGTTCTATAATAACTTTCAAGGCAACCAAATCCATCTGGACAAAAACAGAAACATCAACAACCTGAATGAATGCATGTGGTGGACATTTAAAAGTTTTGACAAACAATGTGATGTTTCAAAGTCACCATGTGTTTGCCTCCCACCAATATGCTGTCAAATGACCTGTAGCAGCAAATTTTAACCACGAATGTGCAAAGATTGCGTGTAGGCTACAACCTGTCTTTACACTCCATGATACTCCTTAAATTGTCATTAGCAACGAGCTCTTCCTGTCAGCGCTAGCTTGAGGTCAGACTTCGCTCATGTGCAGAGCACTGCGTGCCCAGGTCAGCGGCAACGCTCAAAGCTTGTCATGTAAATCCGGCCTTACCTTCACTTCACTGGTACACTGTCCGTACCGCGGCCTCTGCTGCTGTCTGCTGTGTGTGTGTGTGTGTGTGTGTGCGTGCGCTGGAGCTAG
>VXCM01003495.1:0-7500 GCA_014773175.1 Lucifuga dentata
CTGTTTTTTACGTGTCCTTGAATGACAATAAAGTTATCTATCTATCTATCTATCTATCTATCTGAAAATGAGGATTTGCAGTTTTATTTCCAGTCATTTCCAACAGTCGTAGCCATTTGCAACATTATTAATGTCTTGGCTGTATATCTAAATCAATTTTAAGGTACCTTGGTGATTAAAAGTATCAGTTTCTTTCAAAAACATCTAAATTTCTAGGTAGTTCCAAACTTTTGAACGCTATTGTATATGCTCGTTTGATTTTAGTTTCTGTGTAAAACTTTAAGCTGTGATGTTTTACTTTGAATACATCAGAAACTGACCTATATAAAAGTCTGAGGTCCAGATGTGGAAAGTAACTTATTTATTTCCCTTAAAAAAAAAAAAAAAAAAAAAAAAAAAAGCCCTTATTGTATAAAAGGGCATGAGAGGCAATTCAAGGAGAGATTCCCGTCCTCAATTGTCCAAGTGCGCATAAAGAGCCACAGGTGGGGAAAAAGACAATTTACAAAGAAAACAATGAAACATTACAGGTTGAAATTTATTAAACAGCAAGCCATGATCCAGTAAATGGATCCAGAAAGATGTAGTGACTATGAAATCATAGTCGTGATAACACAAGACTGGCTGAAACTACAAGCAGTTGAATAAAATAATATTTAAAGGATGCTACTGGCCATTTTGCATGTTTGAGCCTAATATATTCAATTTTCATACAATGTTACGCTACTGACAATCATTTCTCAAAGCATAAAACTGTATTTCAGCTTTCCTGGTATTTTACAAAATCTCTTAATTTTTCAAAATCAAATATTCAAGCGATACACCCACCTTAAAAATCAATGTTTCTCCTGCTAATAGTTATGCAGCCTTATGAAGTCACAGTCATTTAAATTTTTCCATAACAGCTGATCTTCTTTTGGGACTATATTCCCTGGTGGAGGCATACATTCACTCCATACTTTTTATTGCATTTTTAAAACGCTAAAATTACATACTTAAACAAACCTGAATACACATCTTGTTGACGATGACGGATTACCTATCCCAAGAACGTTTCAAATACCAAACAGAAGGTGCAGCTTCTGAAGAAACTGCGGGATGATTGCTCGCTGAACCGCCGCTTGAAGTGATTGCTTGAAACCAATTGAAACTTACTTGAAAGTGATTGAAACTTGAATATGAACTTGATTGAAATTGAAGTATGCTTTGGGAAATGATTGTGAGTAACGTTACGTGTATTAAAATTGAATATATTAGGCCCAAACATGCAAAATACGGCATAGTCCTTTAAGCAAAAAAAAAAAAAAAAAAAAAAAAAAAAANAAAAAAAAATGCGCAAAGAGAAAATATGACATTGAGTTGTTCCTGCTGAGTTTTCTTTGCCACTTTCCTTCAGTCATTACGGTATGCGGAGCGGGCCACGCCCCCCTGAGTTCAGCTGCTGTCCGTACAGGAAAAATAGAGCAGGTTGGTTTTTCCAAACTGTCCTGCCAAACTCTCCTGTTGCTTTGACGAACGGAACACACAGCTGACAGGTAAATAAAAACGGACATTTCAACATATGTGTGCGTTATCGAATGAAATAGTCAAAATAAGTAAGCTCCCTACAGCTTGTATCCGAGGTAGTGACTAGCAAGTCTTAAGATAAATGACCAGCTAGCTAACATGAGTTTAATCACGTATAACGGTAACTTTAGCTCCGTGCTAATGTGATGCTATTGCAGAGTAACATATCTTGTTTTTTTCTTCGATCAAACGTATTCTTTGTTGTATTGAGAGCACGAACACAGAAGTCCATTCTGAAATCGGTCTACTGGCAAACTACTACCTTCTGTGTATATGTAATTTATTCTGATTCCATAAACCTAAAGAGACATTATCAGTTCGGATCCAGAATGATAAACCATACAGCATCTTTTCAGCAAAAAGTTCTGCTTGTTGGCACCTCATTCTACTGTGCATTTCATTGGGGCGCAACTATATCGATTAATGGAAGAACCTCTTTAATAATGGTTTTTTGTTTTTTTTTTTTGTTGGATTTGAGTGATATTTGGTGAATTATATGTACGCCGAATTATTAATTTAATTAAATAAATTAAAAGGGAGTTTGATTTGCCTTTCTGTGAGGCATCATTATGAGATAATAACGAAAATGACATCAAAAGTCGCATCTATTTGAATGTAATTTTGTGCCAGGCTCCTCCTGCGGGTTTCTGAATCACCGTGGGATTAGTCGTTGTCCGCTGTCGTTTTTACGTGTCTCTGCGTGGATCTGGCAGTTTGTGGACGTGATGTGTCCGGCTGTCTGAATGGTGTTCCGTGGAGTTTTATAAATAGTGTGACATTAAAAGGCTGGATTCCTGACCTTGTGTTGTTGGGCTGAAGCACTGCGCAGACTCAGTGGGGGCTTTCATGGGGGGTTCACTGACTCCGGATGCATTAACCTGCCAAGATCTGCAGGTTCCACTTTGTGCAGAACTGAACCTAAAGCTTTAACACCATTATATAATCTGTGTGATGCTATGACACCACTAAACTATTTTGAGAATGAGTAGCTCCATTAGCTTATTACCAAAATTATGAATCAAGTGAAAACTATGACAAGAAAAATTTACTAAGTAGTGTAGGAATGAATTTAAATTCAGGCTTTACTATCATTACTATTATTATTCCACATGTGGAGTAGACTGTTTCACCTATACAGTTTATTATTACTACGTTTCCTGGAATAAAATCTGGTCAAACAGTGTTTTAGACTGGTAGTAAATGTTTAGTAATCAGGCAATGTTGTATGTGATGTAATAATAAAAAGAAATTGCAGCTGTAGTTCTTGAAATCATGTTTGCATGTATGTTGCACACTGTAGGATATAAAACAAACAGTAAGTTGCCTTTGGTTGATGAAATGTGTTCAAGGACCATTCCAGCCATTTTGCATGTTTGAGCCTAATATATTCGATTTTCATACGTTACGTTACTGACAATCATTTCCCAANTGCATGTTTGAGCCTAATATATTCGATTTTCATACGTTACGTTACTGACAATCATTTCCCAAAGGAAGAAAACATATTTCAGCTTTCCTGATAGTTTGCAAAATCTCTTAATCTTTCAAAATCAAATATTCAAGTGATACACCCACCTTAAAAATCCATGTTTCTCCTGCTAATAGTTATGCAACCTTATGAAGTCACGGTCCTTTAAATTTTTCCATAAATGCAGGTTTTCTTTTGGGACTATATTCCCTGATGGAGACATACATTCACTCCACACTTGTTATTACGCTTAAACGCTAAAATTACATGACTTCTAAAAAGCCTGAATACACGTCTTGTTGGTGATGATGGATTACCTATCCCAAGAACGTTTCAAGTATCAACAAGTTGATTTAATAGCGTACCAGAATGAACTGAAACCAATGGAGGTCTGGAAGGTAGGAAAAACATTTGTAATTTACTGTTCAGTAGTATGCTTTGGGAAATGATTGTAAACATGTATGAAAATTGAATATATTAGGCTCAAACATGCAAAATGGACAGTATGGTCCTTTAAAGTTNAACATGTATGAAAATTGAATATATTAGGCTCAAACATGCAAAATGGACAGTATGGTCCTTTAAAGTTGCATCCCAATGCTTTGTGCTGAAATAAGCTGTACGCTGCAGATTTATTGAATATAGTCCCTGGTCATTTCTCTTTATTGGTTAGTCTAATAACTGATCAGTAACAAATGAACATGAACCCAATAACACCTACTGAGAACCTCTGAGGAATTTCTGAATTCACGCCAAATCTTGAACAGACTGATATTAACAATCACAATTCCGTGATCGTGTTGCAATTATTTGTTTCCAGGATAAACGTGTGTGTATTTCACACTCCAGCTTCAGTGGTCCTGCATTTGAACTTTTGACTTTAAATTGCTGCAGATAGATTATTATTATTGTTATTATTAGGTTATGAGCAGCAGATATTGTCTGTTCCAAGCTGAAGACATACTGAAGCTCCGAGCAAATTATTGTGACAAACTTCCTCATGCCATGTTACAACACATACATCCTTTTGCACAACCTGTGGCTCAGTCACCTCTTTAGCTTTTCCTTGTGTGCTTTGTCAATACTCTGGTATCTCCTCCATAGTGTTTATGTCCGTCATGGCTGCTTCTAGTTTCTGCTGTTCCTCCTGGTCACTGAGTTTGTCTTTGACATCTTGTAACGTTTCAGATGGTTTGATTTGACTTAAATAATTTTACTTTTTTTCAGCTCATGTGCCTGCAGTTTGATAACAGATGATTTGGCCTTTCTTGGAGAGTTTTTACTCGAGCATAAGCCCAGTTTTTATCACCAAATTTCACAAAGCAAATCAGAGGGTTGGCTTATACACCAGAAATTTAAATTTGATCCTAGAGAAGGAAATTTCCAGGGGTGGAAATACTACCCATTACCACTACCCATGGAAAATAGTTTAAATCATACGTTAGAATAAGATATTTCCTGACTAAACATCTTATCCAGCACATTTTGCGGTGGCTGGTAAGTGCTGCTGTGATTGGTCAAAGACAAAAGAATGGGCCAGTCAGAGATGGCCTTATTAAAGTGCTGTTTCATATGATGATTCATGTAGCATTTATGGGGCTTAACTGTGCAAAGTTACTGGTATGATCCTTTAAATTTAAAATAACACTAGTACTAGTACTACATCCTAAAAATAAAAACAAGAAATATATATTGCACACAAATTAAGAAAAACATGTCTGTCTATTTATTTGTGTAGTTGGCTTTGGTTTCTGTATAATGTTCAGTGTTCTTTAGTCCAGCCTGTAAAAAAAATAACTATGCATCTTTATAATGTGACTGTAACATGAGGAGCAGCAGATCAGGATTGAATCTGCATCCTTCAGTGAGCTCACTGGAACATTTTGACCTTCTGCTTAAATGGTTTAGGGAGGGAAAACTGCTGATATACATACATACATATATATATATATCTATATATATAGAGAGAGATATATATATACACACATATATGTATCTGTATCTGTATGTATGGGTTATAAGTATGCGCTGATTTCTGCTTTTCTCTCCACAGGAGGCCGGTTCGTTCTGAAGAGATCTTCTCACGATGTTACCGCAACACCTGAAGCAGATCCGAGTCCTTCTGCTCAACGACAAGGAGAATCTGGAGAGGACTCTCTTCAGACTCGAGCAAGGCAATGCTTTTATTAAACTACTTTTTTGGCTATTCAGCGTTATAATCAGTAAGAAGTAAGGCTTAAAGGACCATACCAACGATCGCACATGTTTGCACCCACTTACACATTAAGTTATGGACAGCCATTTCCCAAAATATGCTGCTTTAGCAGTAAATTTCATTTTTTTCCCCCACCTTCCAGACTGCCATTGGTTTCAGTTCATTCCAGTGCGCTATAATAATCAACTTTTGAGACATGAAACTTTGAGGTACATAATCCATCACAGCGAACATGATGTCTATGTCTGTCTGAAGTAACTTTATTTAACTAATCCAACACGGAGCTGCACGGAAGGTGATATATTTCTCCACCAGGAAATATAGTCCCTGAAGAAGACGTCTTTTATAGAGAAATTAAAATGAGCATCTCTTCTCTCAAGTGTTAGAAGGTGAAACATTGAATTTTAAGGTGGGTGTATCACCTGAACATTTGATTTTGAAAGANTTAGAAGGTGAAACATTGAATTTTAAGGTGGGTGTATCACCTGAACATTTGATTTTGAAAGATTAAGGGACTGGAAAAAATAACAGGAAAATTAAAATGCGGTTTTATGTTTTGGAAATTAGTTATCAGTGTGCATTTTGTGCTCAAAAATGCACAATTGCCGGTATGGTACTTTTAAAAACAGGGTCACCACAGAGCTAAACCTCAAATTCAGCATAGCTTTTGTCCCAATCAAATTAAATGACTCATCATTTAATAGCAGGATGAACACCAGACAACATCTAAATCTAAATTATTCATGTTTTATGATGCTTTAAAAGACCATGCCACCCATTTTTGAGCCTATTATATTCAATTTTCATACACGTAATGACAATCATTTCCCAAAGCATACTACTGGAAAGGTGAATTAAAAATGTTTTTCCTACCTTCCAGACCACCACTGGTTTCAGTTCATTCTGGTACGCTATTAAAATCAACTTGTTGAAACGTTCTTGGGATAGATAATCCATCATCACCAACAAGACATGTATTCAGGTTTTTTTAGAAGTTATGTAATTTTAGCGTTTAAGCACAATAAAAAGCGTGGAGTGAATGTATGCCTCCACCAGGGAATATAGTCCCAATAGAAGACCTGCGTTTATGGAAAAATTTAAATGACTGTGACTTCATAAGGCTGTGTAACTATTAGCAGGAGAAACATTGATTTTTAAGGTGGGTGTATTGCTTGAATATTTGATTTTGAAAGATTAAGAGATTTTTCAAAATATCAGGAAAGCTGAAATACGGTTTTATCCTTTGGGAAATGATTGTCAGTAACGTAACATGTATGAAAATTGAATATATTAGGCTCAAACATGCAAGACGGGTGCTATGGTCCTTTAAATATTTGTTTACTTCAGACAAACTGTTCATTTTTACATATAAATTAGTTCAAATTTATGTAGTCAAAAAATTACGGTTTGGTCCTTTAATTTGCATATTTTACCATACTGATGTAGTGAACACAAAGATGACTATTGGTGAATATTACAGATAGACTGAGTTTAAATTACACATCTGCAAGTATTTTAAAGGTACTGTAACAATGAATTTGAATAACGCATAGATGATTCATTTCGTCCAAATGTGTGTTTCTTCTCAGGGTTTGAGCTTCAGTTCCGTCTGGGTCCGAGTCTTCAGGGCAGGAAGGTTTTGGTTCACACCAACTACCCAGCCGAAGGACAGCAGTTCGAACGAAACTTCTTCCGCGTTCTGACGTGGAACAACCCGACAGGAAGGGAGGACGACTCTGATAAGTTTTGCTGTCTGGACATCAGGATAGCTGGATCCTATCAGTACTACTTTGGATATGGGTAAGATTCTGCTGGATTATGCACCAAACAGTAGCTCTTAGCATATTTAATGATGTAAAGGCAAACTAAAAGGAGAAGTAAACCCTATGAGTTTGTCTCATAACTTATATTATCTTTGTTTTTTTTAATTAAAATCATATACCACCATTCTTTTAATGCTGAATAGTAGTAAATTACATGTATCTAACATCAATATCAAAGCTTGGTGCCACAGCAGATAACACGTTTTTTATATAGAGTTATTGTTTATGTGTAGGTATTATTGGTTAATTTGACGTTATGTGCTGTGCAGAGACGTGGAGCGTTCAGGAGGAGGCTACATCATCGTTGATCCAGTCCTTCGTGTCGGAGCAGACAAACATGTCCTCCCCTTAGACTGCATCACCATCCAGACCTACCTGTCCAAATGTCTGGGATGCATGGACGACTGGCCAGACAGGCTGAGGGTGTC
>VXCM01003495.1:10000-64966 GCA_014773175.1 Lucifuga dentata
GACCCGGTAGTGCTTGGCTCAGCGAAGACACCTCCCAGTTTTCACTGTTGTGCTTTGTTAGAAGTTGTTTTCCTTTTCCTTTCTCTCCAACTTTTTTTTCATGTCACTGTTTGTTTGTCTGTCTTGGCTTGTTTCAGTGTTTCACTCGTGATGACCTTTCACCTCTTTGACAGGCAATGATTATTAGGAGCAAATCAGACATTGCAAATGAAAGATTCAAAGCTATGACAAATTATTTATTTATTGAAATAATGACAAATTACTTCAAATGCCAAAGGAAAAGAATGTCATATGTGGAACTGGTAAATTGTAAAACATTTGTAATGTCATTTTGTTGAGCAGCAACAGGAGTGTGGAAGAGTTTCGTTGTTGGATTCATGATGATGAGTGATTAAAGTGTAAGTAAAAAACAAAAACCCTGATATAAAGAGAAATGAAGGGATGATGCAGCTCTGTATTTGGAAGGTCCTGAGTTTTACTTCTAGTTTTCACCACGTCCTCCCTCCTTCTCCATGTAAAGATCAAATAGTCAAAGGTCAAATAGTCCAACAAGTCTCATCTAAAGGTTAAACAGACTGACTTACTGACGTACAAACAGTCTGGCTGTAGATCGTTTCAAAGTCTAAAAAAAGTCTGTCCACAAACTGTTTGCTGCTCCCCCAACAGATCTGGTTATTCCTTTTCTTATTTAAATAATAACCATGTAGTGTGGGTAACATTATTTGTCATATATTTGTTGCAAGATCCTGAGTTAAAAGAAAACATAGCAAATTCCAAAATACAGAAGTTTTAAAAACAATATGCGACAAAATCCTGTCCCAAATTTTGCAAAGGTGCATATCTTACAACTAAACTAAAGGCGTATATTTTACATCTAAACCCAGACAAAATTATTGTTTATTATTACTGTTTATTATTATTGTTATTGGTCCTCATCTACTTACAGAACACGTGCTGCCAGATCTGAGTACTCTATCCAGTGTTATTTTAAAAAATGTAGCTAAGAATCTTCTAAATGTAATTACTGTTATTAGCTTTGTAGCAAAGGGTGCTGATGAAATTTTACTACACTTAAAGGACTATACCGTCCATTTAGCATGTTTGAGCCTAATATATTTGATTTTCATACATGTTACGCAACTGACAATCATTTCCCAAAGGATAAAACTGTATTTCAGCTTTCCTGATATTTTGCAAAATCTCTTAATCTTTCAAAATCAAATATTCAAGTGATACACCCACCTTAAAAATCCATGTTTCTCCTGCTAATAGTTACACAGCCTTATGAAGTCACGGTCCTTTAAATTTTTCCATAAACACAGGTCTTCTTTTGGGACTATATTCCCCAGTGGAGGCATACATTCACTCCACGCTTTTTATTGTGCTTAAACACTAAAATTATACATCTGGATATACATCTTGTTAGTGATGATGGATTACCTATCCCAGAACGTTTCAAGTATCAACAAGTTGATTTTAATAGCGTACCAGAATGAACTGAAACCAGTGGAGGTCTGGAAGGTAGGAAAAACATTTTTAATTCACTTTTCCAGTAGTATGCTTTGGGAAATGATTGTCAGCAGTAACATAACATGTATGAAAATTGAATATATTAGGCTCAAACATGCAAAATTGGTGTATGGTCCTTTAAAATAAATGATCTGGATGAATGAAGCATTTTGGGTTTTTTTGTTTTGGCTTGACTTTACCGTGGTGTAGGCAGATGTAACATACATGTTTAATTATTCAGTGTAACTAAGCTAAATCAGCTAAATGGATTCTAATTCTGTCTCTTTCCACACAGCGGCTAACAGTGTATGGATAAGAGAACATCCAGAGTGCAGCTATAACCTGGTGAACTCTCCTCACCTGCGTCCAGCCTGGGTCTTAGACAGAGCCATTTGGCATTTAACCACCAGAGTAGCTGATGGACGCTACGCAGCTAAAGGACTTCCTGCTGATATTACCAACGAGAGCCATCTGAATGTGAGTATGACACACACATTGTTAAGCTTTAAACTTTAAAAAGAGTGGAGATTGCACACATTTAAAAAAAAAAACTGTTCTAATTATAATTTTATCTGAGAGGACATGCATTTATGAGATATTGGGATTTGCGATCATATGATAAATTAACTGGATCTGACACAATACAGTCCTACTTCTTTTTGAAACCATATCTGTCATTTAAGAAAAGGCCTTGATGCTAATCTGCTAAGATGCTAACAGGGTACATCTGTTTGATGTTTTCATATCAAAGCTGAACTGATTAAACATTTTTAAATTTTCAGGTCTTTGTGAAGGGTAAATGTCAGTCATTCTCTGAGTGAGAATGTGTTTTTCATACGTGTTCTCTATATTACCAGTAATTACACACAATAGAACATTCTGGATGACACAGCCAAGAGCATAGAGAAACCACCTTATGGGCAACACATAATATGGTTTCTCTGTCTCTCTCTCTCTCTCTCTGTGTGTGTGTGTGTGTGTGCGCGCCATGAAAATGTGTGAGATCAGATCAAAACTTGTCACTTAGACACACTGATTGATAAACTGAGAGAGCTTATATATTCATATCAATAAATATATTCACATTTATTGATCACTAATACTGTTTTCATACTTTACCACCAGACTTGAAACATGTCTTAATTTTTGCATGACGGTGTGTTTTATATATAATCGTTTTCCTGACATGTAAATAAAGAACTACTACAGTAACACCTCTTTCAAGGCAAAAGCTAAAAGATGCTAACAGACATTTATGAATGAGGGAACGTGGTTATCTGAGGATATTTGCCCTTATTGACACGTTAAGTCTGGCGCTGTGTTTTATGAATCCTGATTGATTTCATTTACCAATTAATATTTAAGTACTGATTTCAGCATCATTTCAGACTAACTGAGCTAAAATAAAGTCTATGAATATTCATCAATTAAGCATTACCCTCTCTCTCTCTCTCTGTATCAGGCCATCCGTATGGTCATGTGGCAGGACGTGTTTCCTGAGCTCAGACTGTGGGAGTTCTATCAGGTCAAAGTGGAGAATGCTGTGGAGCAGTTCAGAACCCTCCTGCAGAACGGTCTGTAGATCAGTTCAGCTTACAAACATCTACTGTAAACTGTGTTGAGCGGTTATATCAGCGGATATTCTAATTGTTTCAGTAACCTTCTACAAAATGTGTGTTTAGGGAACTTTTGATTCAGGTTAGAAGAATACTGCAGCTTAGAACTTGTAGGAAACAAAAGGCGTGGCCTGTGAATGTATATTGTTTTTGTTTTGGCAGAAATTTTTGTCAGAAGCTTTGAAGCTGCTTTAGATTGTCGGGCTGGATATGGATTCTGACCTCCCAGTTTGATTTGGTTCGATTTGATTTGATTCAGTTAAATCCTGGAAAATTTTGTTAGGGTTATGCCTCTTAAATTATATAATTTAAAAGGCATAAAATAAGTGAAGATATTATTTCAAAGTATATGTTCAAAACTTAATGAATATGTTAAAGGAAACAGGTTCATGCTGACCTTTGACCTTTGGGCTGACTGTAGAGAGACTCTGATGCTCTCTGTGACATCCACATAACTTTGGGATAGCTGTCTTACTAATGTGTTTTAAGACATTTCTTAAAATTTGTTTTTAGAAGCTATGTTTTAAAAATCTAAAATAATGGAAGTATATGTCAAAAGCAGATGAGGTATGGTCCTTTAAAATGTCTTATGTGTGTTTCTTTGTTTTAAGGCACCAAGCCAGATCGTGGTAAGACTGGAGGGACGACAGGACTAAGGATCATCCAGGACCCTGGTTACCATCGCTATGGCAACATGGTGGACATGGACTCTGCCTTGATGACCTTTGTACCTCATAGGTCTGACCCTGATATTATCATTTCTTAAGTTTAGTATGAGAGTTTTAGTGGTTTTTGACTTATTTCAATCCATTTGAAAACAATTTGAAAACAAATCCCTGCTGTTGATTTGGTGAGATAAAAGCATTGTATAATAATCTTAAAGCGTTCCACACGTGAAAAGTTGGATTCAGACAGCCTGTTTATGACATGGTAAAGACTGAAGAACATAATCAAACTCCCCGCTTGATAATTTCATGCAGCTCTGCTTTAAAAGCATAACTTTAAACTAGACTCTGCTCTAATTCTGAGGTTATGTCCAGCACCAAAACATCAGCAATCCTCTTGAAGGATAGCACTGATGCGCCAAAGTGACAAAATAAATTCAACAACAAAATAAATGCAGTGCAAGGTTTCCATAATATAATTTTGGTTTGAGAGAAATGTCCACCATTTTTTGCTAAAGTTAAGTCAGCTGCTGCATGTTATATTTGTTGCTGACATAATTTCTCTACAGTTCTTCCCCGCAGCATATCGAGGAATGCTGCAGTTTGCTGAGAAAGAGACTGAATGAGCTGAATGATGAACAACTTCACATCGTCTGCCAGCATGAGGAACAGGTATAGTTAATCCTGCCTTAATAATGCTTTTTTTAAACAATATTTTTATTGTATTTTTTCTTTGTTACAGAGTATGTCCATTTTTACACATAACAGATACACATACATGAGTACACATATACCCTTATACATACTATTGAGCATATTAAGATAGGAAATATCACCTGATTGCGTTCTTATGCTGTACTAAAAAGAAAATAAAATTAAAAAGAGAAAAAAAGAATAAAACATGCTATAGCAAGAACAGATTTGCTTCACTGACAGGCATTATTTACAAAAAAAAAGTATACTCTTTCATAAAATTAGCAGACAAATAAATTAAAATGTCGGCTACTCTTCATGTGAATAACATAGGTGGTGTCTTGAGCTGCCATTATTGTAAGCAGGGTTTACATCAGAAATGTTTCACACTTCCTCATCCTGATCATTCATCACATCTGTTCCTTTTACGAAGAAAATAAATGGTCCTCAAACATTTTCAAATCAATCTTGTTTTCCTTTCAATTTGTGTTAATAATGTTTTTGATACAAACGTTGAATCAAATAGCTGTCTGTAAGGTGAAAGGATCACTCCTAGAAATGACCTCCAGCTGCTGAAATGCAGCTGCTTCCATTAAAAAGATGTGAAAAGCAACTGTAAGCTACAGCGGCAAAAGTAAACGACCTTTTTCTGCATTTTTGCATTAATTGCTCGTTAAAATTGGTCTGATCTTCCACTAAGTCATAATAATAAGCAAACAGATTTTGCTTATAATAGAGACACAGCAATAATCATACTTTTTATTCTTTCTTGAACCTATTGTGTAATCGTAAATAGTCCAGGCTGGTATGTGAAGCTTGTTTCCTGTTGATCAGATTACATAACAGCGAGGAGGAATAATAGAGCATTATTCAATTCAAAACTGCTTCACTTCACCAGTTTTTGTGGGAGTTTGGCATGAAGGTTCAAGGTTATTCATCCATAAAATGGGAAATGTCGTTTCTCATGTCCCCTCGCCACTTGGAAAAAAAAACGACAATAGCAGATGATTCAACTAAAACCAATAATTCACAGCAGCCAACAAGATAAAAGACTCCATGCTAAAATGAAACTGTAATATAATATGTTTCATGGTTACAATAAAAAAATCCAGCAGGATGAAAGTTATAAAAAAAAAGATTTTCTTCAGAAATCATTACTTTCTTCATGATTTCTGCATGAACGGCGCTTGTCAGCCAGCTCTCTTGTTTATTCAGGCTTACTGGTATCAGCCACAAATTTTTCAATAAGCAGTTATTGTCTTTTAAGTATATGCTGCGCTATGTTGACAATCCAAGATGTAAAAAAAACCATACACAGACTAAAATTGTTCCAGTTTTTGATTGTGTTGATGAGGTCGACAAACATAAATGGAGGATCTGCTCACAACTGCAAAAAACCCCCCCACAAAACTTATGAAAAGAGGGATGACGGCTCTGTAGACAGAAGACAAAAATCACTAAAACGAAGTACTAAAGCTTCAGTAAACCACATTTCTTGCTGTTTGTGAATTTATTGGCAGTAGTTCTCAGAGTTGCAGTTTTCATTCACTATTAATAAAAACATTGATGCACTACCGGTATTTACATTCATTTCTTGTACCTGCCAAAATAGTGCATCATCAACTTTAGAAAACTGTCCATGCTTTAGAATATTAGTATATGCAGTAGCATGGAATTAGCAAATAGCAAATTAGCAAATGAAAAAAAATTAGCAAAGATTTCCCAAAATGCATAGTACATCAGCTCAGCTCAGCTATATTCTTCCTCTTTTGTCCTCCAGGCCGTCAACTGCATTGTGGGAAATGTCTTGTATGAGCGTCTGGCTGATCATGGCCCCAAACTGGGCCCTGTTACCAGGAAAAACCCTCTGGCTACCAGGTAATGGGATTGTAAAAAGTGGATTTAGTGAGAGAGAAAAAAGGAAGGAGACATGCTGTACATGGAGCTGTAGAGATATTAATTTATTTTGGATTTAGTGTAAATACAGACTGAGGAAAAAGAAGCATTCACTTTAGTCATGTTACTTAAAATGGAATATGTGGGAATCGTAGATCCAGTGTTCTTGCCTGGCATCATGAATTATAGAAACATAAATGTGACAGCAATGTTAATAATCAAATAAAAGTCTAAGGGTGGAATTTATTTTAAAAAAATCACAATTACACAGTGTCACACTAAATAACACTAAATAAGTACTGCGATAATTGAAGTGCACTGATGTTGCTTTAAACAACCATACTGACCATTTTGCATGTTCGAGCCTAATATATTCAATTTTCATACATGTAATGTTACTGACAATCATTTCCAAAAGGATAAAACCGTATTTCAGCTTTCCTGATATTTTGCAAAATCTCTTAATCTTTCAAAATCAAATATTCAAGTGATACACCCACCTTAAAAATCCATGTTTCTCCTGCTAATAGTTACACAGCCTTATGAAGTCATGGTCCTTTAAATTTTTCCATAAACACAGGTCTTCTTTTGGGACTATATTCCCCGGTGGAGGCATACATTCACTCCACGCTTTTTATTGAGCTTAAACGCTAAAATTACATAACTTCTAAAAAAAACCTGAATACACGTCTTGTTGGTGATGATGGATTACCTATCCCAAGAATGTTTCAAGTATCAATAAGTTGATTTTAATAGCAGAATGAACTGAAACCAATGGAGGTCTGGAAGGTAGGAAAAACATTTTTAATTCACCGTTGCAGTAGTATGCTTTGGGAAATGATTGTCAGTAACGTTACATGTATGAAAACAGAATATATTAGGCTCAAACATGCAAAATGGCCGGTAGGGTCCTTTAAAATAGCGTTGTTGTAAAGTGAAGGAAGAAGCCAATAAAGTTTGCCGTGTTAATGAGCTGCTTCATATTTAAGAGCCACGTTTTTTATACTGATGCATCTTTTGTTAAAGAGAAATCAACATGTTAAATTGGCAAAGAAAACACAAATGTTCTGCTTTAGAGCTCCACATTTTAAGAGATTGATACTATGATAAGCCATAGATTTGCACATTCATCTCTGTTGTGTATGTGTGCCTGTGTGAGAGACTAGAGGCAGAGGCTTAGAGACTTTTAAAACCCCTTACTGACCCCTACAGGCTGCAATATTCATTACACTCAACAAGAAATGACATTTTTTTAAAACCTAAAGTTTTATCCTGTGGGTGGCGCTAGAAGCAGCAGGATGGGGTCATCTGTGGCAGATTGATTGTACCTAGTTTATCTATTAGGTAGACAGTAGCAGTTAAGCTGTTAGTTTTTGACAAGCTTGTTTCAGATTACAAGGTTGGCTAAGGAAAAAAAATGCCTTCTTTAATTATTATGCTTTATTTTTATACATTACATCACATTTGTCACATTTCAGTGCACAAACAAAACATCCACAAGGCTTTGGGTGGGAGGGGCTTATTAGAAATGTTGATTATTTAATATATTTGTCATCCATGAACCCCTTTATTCCTTTTTTTTAAAAATTGGATTGAGTGGTTGGATTGTAATCAGGTAAGGTTTAGTGATGTAGAAGCACAGGTCTAAATGTAATCTGACCACTCAAACACCATGCAGAGGTGGACTGACCTAAACTCCAACCACGCATACAAATTTATACAGCAGTATGATGGGTTTCCTGTAGAAATCCATCTGTACTTAGTCAGAAACACTGACTGGCTTTGACTTGTGTCCCATATAGTCACGAAATCTAAATCATATCCATATAAAACCTCAAATAAAGGGAAGCTGTGGGCTCTCACCTTTGTCAGGTATTTCACCTTCCCGTATCAGGAGATGACGCTGGAGCAGGAAATGCTGCTAATAGACCAACCAGACAAGACGTGTCACTTCTTGGCCCACAACGGGTGGGTGATGAGTGACGATCCACTGCGCAACTTTGCTGAGCCAGGTAAATGTAAAACACAAAAAACTGCCTGGTACAAAAAAAAAAAAAAAANAAAAAAAAAAAAAAACAATGATAAAGCATGTAAACAGAGGTAAACATGATACACAGACACATTAGCATTCAAAAGTTTGGAATCACCCAGAAATTGTCATGTTTTTGATAGAAATTCATACTTTCATTCATCAAAGTGGCATTAAATTGAATTAAAGATAGACAATAAACAATTAATTATGTTGCTAATGTCTGTTCCTGCTGGAAATGACTCATTTGTAATAATCATTCACCTAAAACTGCAAAGCTCCATTTTCAGCAGCCATTACTCAGTGTCCTAATGATAAACTATTAGCTCATCCTTATTTCATCATGTCTAAATGCTATCCTTTGTAATCATGCTAGGACACCTGAAAGCCATTATTCTGTTTAATTCAGCAGGTAAATTGTCTTTACTTGGCTTAGAAAGTACTAGCATTCCCAAAGTTCAATTCTGGGTTCAAAAATGGCCAAAACAAAAACAAGAAAGACTCCGTTTCTCAAGAAGCACGTCACTCTGTTGTTTTGCGAGATGAAGGTTATTCCATATGTCAGATTCTAGAAAGTTCATACAAAGGTGTCTGCCACTGCCTGGAGAGAACAGGGCAACTCCTGGATCGAACCAGTAGAGGAAAAGAACCGGAAGGCCCGGATGTAAAACAGCTGAAGAGGATAAGAACATCAGAGTCTGTAGTTTGAGAAACAGAAGCCTTACAGGTCATCAGTTGGCTGATTTTTTTAAATACTGGTATCATCTGCAAAAATGAAGACAACTCTGGGATGCTGGCTTTAAAGGGCGAGTTTTAAAGAAAAAGCCATATCTGAAACTGGCAAATAAAAAGGAAAGGGAAATCAAAGTTTGAGGTGTTTGGATCATAGAGCAAGTGAAAGGACAATGGAGGAGCTCTTGATGCCTTCTGTTTAGCATGGTAGAGGAAATGTAATGTTATGAGGCTGCTTTGGTGCTGGTAAGGTGGGAGATTTACAGAGTGTAAGAAATAATGAACCAGAAAGATTACCAATCTATTTTACAACATCACACCATCTCCTGGTCATCATGTAGCAGGACGATGATCTGACACTTCTAAGCTATGCAAAGCTTATTTAACAAAGAAACAGGAAGCCACTATAATGTTTTTGATAGACTGGTCTGCACAATCACAGATATGAACCCTTTTGGCTCTCCTGGTTTATTTTATGGTCACAGAAAACTGTTCTACAGGCCAGTCGCACCTCTGAGAAGAGCTGCAGAATCCGTAGGTTGAAATTTCCCTGAATATCATCAAAAACTGACAGTTAAAGTTTTGCCAAGCTGTAATTTCTGCAAATGGAGGATTGTTTGATAAATGTAAACTTTGATGAATAGAACAATTCTGTCAAATAAGAAGAATGTTTTGACTTTTGCAGTGTATTGACTATAATTTCTGATCAATTTAACTCTATCTAAAAGTACACATTTTTACCAAATACCATGAAAACTTCTTGCTGATTCCAAACTTTTGAATGCTAGTATATAGTGTTGTAATATTTATCATTTTACCCTTCAATTCTTTGCCTTAGCTTGTTTTACTGACATATTTGGCAGATATTTGTAAATCTGATTCATATATGTATTTTTAGACTTTTTATTTACACATTGCGACATACTTTACTGTAGATTTTGTACTACTGATTACTAATGCTTAAGTACCTTCAACACATCTTTTTATACCGTGTATGCCGTGTATACCGTCTTCTGTGGTTTTGGTTTCAGCAACTTAAGTATCAGCCGGAGTTCTTCATGTTATCTATTATATTGTAAATCAAAAACACACATTAGAGACGTGTGTGTGTGTGAGACCTTTCCTGTTAAACTGACATATGAAAGTGTGTCTTGTTGCGTCAGTCCTGATGTGTGTTTGTCCCTCTGTAGGTTCCAATGTGTATCTGCGTCGGGAGCTGATATGCTGGGGTGACAGTGTCAAACTTCGCTATGGCAACGGCCCCGAGGACTGTCCGTACCTGTGGGCCCACATGCAGAAATACACTGAAATTACAGCCAAATATTTCCACGGAGTCAGATTGGACAACTGCCACTCCACTCCGTTACACGTAGCCGAGGTATTATCATTAATGTGGATAAATATTAAATACATGTCATATACTGCAGACTTTCCCAACACCACTGAAAGTTTCATAAAAAAGGGGGAATTTAGGCATGAACACAGATTAAAGGACCATACTGGTGGTTTTGCATGTTTCAGTCCAGCAATCTGCACACACATAAACTTCCAGACTGCTGTTTTATTCCAGTACGCTTTTAAAATCAACTTGTACAGACTTGAAACGTGCTTGAGATAAATAGTCCATCAGAGACAGCATGATGTAAATCAAATTTTTTGTGAAATTAACTTTATTTAACTGGTCCAACATGGAGTTGCACAGAAGAAAATTTATGTCTCCACCAGAGAATGTAGTTCCAGGAGAAAATGGCAATTACTGAGAAATTAAAAACGTATGGGTTAACAGGTGAAATGTTGAATGTTGGTGGGTGTATCACCTGAACATTTGATTTTACAAGATTAGGGGATTTATTTATTTATTGTTTATTTGGCAGGGACAAATACATACAATACTGCCACAGACAAAAGTGCAACGTATTATAAGATGTCTATCTTAAGCTAATTTGCAGTCTTTGTCCCTGGTCAGACTTTTAAATTAAATAAACAATTTATACAATAAAAAACAATTTATACAATTCATACCAAATACAGACTAAAACAGAGAATCAAATTTACATAAAAATTGTGTTAAAAATTAAAAATTAGAAAGTTAAAAATTAAAAATTGTGTGAACATGTGACCTCATTAATGCTCACATCTCTGTCATTACTTGAGTCAGAGTTTGACTTTTAAACACCTTCAGGTCTGTTTGAGACTTGATTTCTGCTGGTAAAGAGTTCATATGTGTGTTCTTTTACTGAAAAGGAAGATTGACCAAAAGTTGTTCTGCACATTGGGACTCTACAGTTGTTAATGATGTAGCAAAATAACAGGAAAACTAAATTTTTTAGCATGTTTTATGTTTTGGAAAATAGTTGTGAGAAATGTAATGTGTACCATTTATTGGGCTTAAACATGCAAAATCACCAGTATGGTCCTTTAGTATCAGTATGCGCATTACTTATTGATATTTTAATCTCATAAAAGCAGCATATTATGACTTTAAATACCGTTTGTTATAATTAAAAATACTTAGTATAAAAATGCTTAAATATTAGAGTTTTGTTAGATTTTCAGACTAGATTTATTATGTATGTCAGAAGGAGCTGCACTGTATCAGAGCTTATCGTCAAATGGTTTTTCTGTCAGTGGAGGCCAGTATCTTACACATATAAAGGCAAAGGGCCAGATTCATAAAGTTTTGCACATGATTTACCGTGGTGCATTCGAGGTACCTCGGAAGTCGGATTTTTCTCAGGTGGAAGTTCTAATTTCAGACCTCAAACCGTTCCAGCCAAATGTAAAGTAAAAATCATGGCTGAACACCAATAAATACTGTAAGACTAAATAACTTAGTAATAAATGCTAACTAAAGTAGAGTTAGACTTCAGGACTGTTTGGTTGTGTTGTTTTACAATGATATTAATCACAGTGGGTATTAAACTTTGTGCAGAGAAGTAAAATTCTGAAATTATTTATACTTACATATCAATGTAAACAGTTATTATACACTATAGCTTGTTACCATGGTGATATATTTTGACCTTTTTATTTCAATGTCACTTAAGAAAAAATACTTTATTCACCTGTTAGCTGATCATTTCCATTCACAAAGCTTGCTTCCACGGGCGCCGCCAAGGTGAGTGATGTCATTCTCGTGAAATCAGAGTAGATAATTTTTGTCCGAGTTTCCCAGTCAGAGAAACTCGACTTCAGTTCAAATGCTGTTTCAATGCATTTTTCCAAATAGGAAGTCGGAAAAATCCAATTTCCAAGGTAGCTCGAATGCAGCATAAGGACAAATATCATCACGCAATAATGTTCCGTCATTCATAAACGTCTGCTACGGCATCTTTTAGTGTTGCTACAGAAGCGTTGCTACAGTATTTTCTTATTTACACGTCAGTGAAGCAATTCATAAAACACACTGTCACACAAAAATTAAGACGGGTTTCAGTCTGGTCAGAAATTTCAGAGGTATAAAACCAAGGCGATATTTTAAACTGTATCTTCCTCACATGTGTTAGTGATCAATACATTTGATAGATAAACTCACTCAGCTGATCAGTCAGTTTTTAANCCTCACATGTGTTAGTGATCAATACATTTGATAGATAAACTCACTCAGCTGATCAGTCAGTTTTTAAATGGTGATTTTGATCTGATATCACGCATGTTCTTGTGTTGTTGAGCTTATTCATTAAGCCTCATCTGCTGTGGTCTCTACCTCTGTCACACACACACACCACCCTCCACTCCTCCACCCCCAGCCACACAGCAATCACACACTGCGAGGTTAATATGTGCATTTACATATTATTTTAGTGTTGATCTTTTAATGTGTGGATCTCTAAAGAGGAATTTATGTTTCATTTGCCGATTTGATACCTGATAAAGATACCTGAGACAAGACACACCTTACAACAACACTACCTTAATGGCTTCTACACATTAATCAGCGCACCAGTGATGTGCTGGTGTGCTGATTAATGTGTAGAAGCTTTATGAATTTATGAATTTAGTGTAGTTAGTGTGATTTTTGTATGAATCCCCCCCCNCCCAAAAAAATGTTTGCATCAGTGGAGCGGCAGTAATGTCAGGTTTTGTGTGTGTGTGTGTGTGTGTGTAATATTGGTGTATTGTCTCGTGCAGGCCATGCTAGATGCAGCCAGAGCGGTCAGGCCTGATCTGTATGTGATCGCTGAACTCTTTACAGGCAGCGAACTCATTGACAATGTGTTTGTTAACCGGCTGGGAATTAGCAGCCTGATAAGAGGTACAACTCCCACGTATGAACTAACCTGACTTTTGTGTTTTTTTCTCTCTTCTTTTCTCACTGCATTGTCCTGCATTCTCCATACCCAAACTTTCTTTTTCCATCCCCTTATTTCTCTCTCCGTGTTGTTGCACGGTGCGGTGACTTTGCGGCCTGTATCACTAATGTCTCTTATCCCTTTCAAATTAACTTTGCTTCTCTTTTTTTTTTTTTNCTTTTTTTTTTTTTGCTTTCCTTTATCCTCTCCAATATCTCCCTATCTTTTGTTTTTTGTGCTTTGCTGCTCGCTCACCCTGCCTGACGCTGACCTCTCACACTGATCTGCATTGGTGTTGGTGCGTTGCGTTGCTGTGGTTGACCAGTTTATGCTGGATGTGGCCAGAACAGTTTGTCCTAACCTGTATGTGGTTGCTGAGCTGTTCACCGGAAGTGAGGAACTGGATAATGCCTTCGTTACCAAACTAGGGATTACATCCCTGATAAGAGGTACAGTACCGTATATGTTAAAACACACACATTCATACATATATACAGTACACTACTGCTCAAAAGTTTAGAATCAATAAGCCGACCCCCTGATGTTGTTCTATTAATTTATTTGTTAACCTGTTTTTCTGGGTATTGTCATAGTATTCCTGTGATTTTCTGAAAATAATCCACATACCGGCATATTTATTTCAGCAGCTGATTATCATAACTGACCAATCACAACAGAGCTTACTGGCCTCCGCAAAATGTGCTGGATAAGATGTTTAGTCAGGAAATATCTCATTCTAAGATATGATTTAAACTATTTTCCATGGGTAGTGGTAATGGTAGTATTTCCACCCCTGGAAATTTCCTTCTCTGGGATCAAATTTGAATTTCTCGTGTATAAGCCGACCCCTCGATTTGCTTTGTGAAATTTGATGATAAAAACTTGGCTTATACTTGAGATATATGGTAGTTCTTGCTCTTTTATTCAACAGTTCAATAATAGTGGGTTTTTTTTAATTATATGAAACAAACAACAAAATGTATTTTAAGATGTTTTATTTAGTATTTCAAATATTTGAGGGAAAAAAAGCTTTTAAATGATAAATAACAGTATTTTAGTGAGTTCTCGTCAAAGTGTCCACTGTGAGATTTAACCTCTGCTTTGTAAATATGAAGCATCAGTTTCTAGAGCATCAGGGAATATTCTAGAATTTCCTAATAATCTCTGGAACCACATACAGCTTCTCTACATGAATCTGGAATCATCTACAACTCATGTCATGATTCTGGACAATTTAAATAAAATATCTTAATTTTTTACAGCTTCTTGCAGATTATTTTAAACCTGTAGGTGCAAAATACTAACAGACAGAATCATTTTGTACATACATATGAAACTAAACTAGTTTTATATGACTGGAAACATTCTGTATGAAAATCACCAGTGATTCTACACCTTTGAGCAGTCTTGTATATACAGTGTATTCACTGACATTTAAGGACATTCTCGTACAAAGGTTAGTACTGTACTCATGTTACTTGTGTGTTTTACGTACATGGGTATTGCAAACATGTACAGTATCTATAAAAAAATTCTACAAGGTGTATGTGCGAGCTCACGTAAATTTGGTGAGAAGTTCCAATTTAAAAATGGTTTTAAAATCACACCAGTGGAATAGTCCAGGCGTCTGAGCTGAGTTTAGCAAACTGTGTTCAGAAACTTCTTACAGCTATAAAAATACAGAATATCAATCATAAATTTTTATCACCAGAAACTTTGAAAGTTTGACCAGAAAGTAAAGTTTGTGGTAAATGTAATGACGGGGGCACACCACGTATGCTTCCTTGTGCATCGACACCATTATCAAAGAGGAAAATCATATATTTAAGGTAAAATAGTGTTTTTCATCAGCTGTCAGAGGGAAAACTGTCCCACCATACCATACCAAACCCACCATTTATTGGTTTATGCTCAGAACTGAAGTGAACTTGAATGTTTCAGTCCTCTGGTGGCACCAAGGCTTCCTGAGTAAGACGCTGCTTTACCAGCATGTCATATTTTGTGTTTGTATGCATGAATTGCATAAGAATAAGCATTAAATGGATGATGATGGTCCCACAGCAGGGAATGGTGATGGTGTCTATCGTGTGATTGGTCTCCGCTAACAAGATAAGTTCAGCATCCTCATTCTTTGTTCCTCTTTTCTTCTCTCTCCGTAGAGGCGATGTCAGCTGGTGACAGTCATGAAGAGGGCCGATTGGTCTATCGTTATGGAGGCGAGCCAGTAGGAGCCTTCGTTCAGCCCAGCCTCCGCCCACTGATGCCCTCCATTGCCCATGCTATGTTTCTTGATGTCACCCATGACAACGAGTGTCCTATACAGGTCAGCTTTTTTTTTTTAGGATTGAATTGCTAAGGGGTTAAAATTCTGAAGTCAAATGGTTGTGGTGGTAAAGCTGCTGATAGCCTGTACCATTTCAGAACGCAGTGGAGGACACTGGAGGACACTCCAGTGTCCTCCAGTGCCTAAAATGAAGGAAATATATAACTGGCCAAAAGTATCTAAAGGATAGCGTTAAACTTTAAAGGACCATACCAGCGATTATGCATGTTTGCACCCAATATATTCAACCCGCATATAGAGTATGTTACATTACTGACAACCACTTTCCACAACATAAAACTGTATTGTAGTTTTCCTGTTATTTTTTTCAAATCCCCTTTAGAAATCAAATGTTCAGGTGGTACACTCACCTTAAAATTCAATATTTCATCTTCTAACACTTTTTTGCGCAATTGTAGAAGGCACAGTCATTTTAATTTCTCAGTAAAGTCATCTTCTCCTGGGACGTATATGGATTGTATATATTGGGCCCAAACACACACAATTGTCGGTATGATCCTTTAATAGGCTAAATCCTCCAGATGCTAGATGACTAATTGCTGCTTACGTTTGACTTTCTGTTTTTTCCAGCTACGCTCAGCGCTGGACTCTCTGCCCAGTTCCGCTATTGTGTCTATGGCGTGCTGCGCTACCGGATCAACCAGAGGATATGATGAACTCGTACCACACCAGGTCACATAAAAACACCCCTATAGCTAATTAGCTATCACCTATAGCCCTGTATGCGACTAACACACACCTGTGCTTCCATGTGATTAATACACACTCTGAAAGTGACTGGTGTGTGTGTTTGTGTGTAGATCTCTGTGGTGAAGGAGGAGCGTCTTTACCCCAAGTGGAACCCCTCAGCATCCCCCACCTCCACCGGCGAGGTTGGATTCCAGACTGGCATCATAGCCGGGAAGCTCGCGCTTAACAACCTGCACCAGAAACTGGCTGCTGAAGGATTCATACAGGTACAATTACAGCATGTGTGAATAAATAGACAAAAATGGGTTTTCGTGAAATGTAGATTTGTTATCTGATATCATCTGTGATGCTGTGATGTCACTTCCTCTTATTTTCTCCTGCGCAGGTGTATGTCGATCAGGTCGATGCCGACATCGTTGCGGTTACTCGTCACTGTCCCAGCACCCACCAGTCTGTGGTGGCAGTTTGCAGGACGGCTTTCTGGAACCCCAAAACCCACCAATATGACACCAACGTCCCTCCTATGTTCATACCTGGTAGGATGATGCTAAATCTGTTGGGCGAAATTCATAAAAAACCACAGTAACTATCCAGCGACACGCTACCTAAGCGCTGCGATAATTGAAGCTCATTCACAAAGTTTCTCTTGCGTTACTCAGAGCATCGTGTCCCGTTAAGGTAGCGTTGTTGTCAGGTGTGTCTCATGACGATCAGCATATTAATGAGCTGCTTCATATTTACGAGCTGCTGTTAATGAGCTGCTTTCATACTTCCTCTGGTATTAAAGGACCATACTGGTCATTTTGCATGTTTGAGCCTAATATATTCAATTTTCACACATCTAACGTTACTGACAATCATTCCCCAAAGCATACTACTGCAACGGTGAATTAAAAATGTTTTTCCTAACTTGCAGACCTCATTGATTTCAGTTCATTCTGGTATGCTATTAAAATCAACTTGTTGACACTAGAAACGTTCTTGAGATAGGTAATCCATCATCGCCAACAAGATGTGTATTCAGGTTTTTTTTAGAAGTTATGTAATTTTAGCATTTAAGTGCAATAAAAAGTGTGGAGTGAATGTATGTCTCCACCGGGGAATATAGTCCCAAAAGAAGACCTGTGTTTATGGAAAAATTTAAAGGACCATGACTTCATAAGGCTGTGTAACTATTAGCAGGAGAAACATGGATTTTTAAGGTGGGTGTATCACTTGAATATTTGATTTTGAAAGATTAAGAGATTTTGCAAAATATCAGGAAAGCTGAAATACGGTTTTATTCTTTGAGAAATGATTGTCAGTAACATAACATGTATGAAAATTGAATATATTATGCTCAAACATACAAGATAGCTGGTAGATGGTCCTTTAAAGCAACATTGACACATTAAAGCAGCAAAAGAAACCGTAATTCTCAGCTGAGTGAGTTTATCTATCAAAAGTATTGATCATTAATACATGTGAAGCACAAACAGTTAAAACATTACTCTGATTTCAAATAGCTGAAATTTACCATCAGACTGAACAGGTCTTAATTTTTGCGTGTGTTTTATGAATTGCTTCACTGACATGTAAATAAGGAAATATCACTTAATAATGCGTCGTGCAAAGCAAACAATAAAAGATGGCAGTAACAGGTGTTTCAAATGAGGGAACGTGGTTGCGTGATGATATTTGGCCTTATCAACACATTAAAGGACCATATCACCGAGCTTGCAAGTTTAAACCTAATACATATATATATATATGTATGTATATATATATATATATATATATATATATATTTACAACCCACATACACGTTACATTACTGACAACCAATTTCCAAAACATAAAACCATATTTTAGTTTTCCTATTATTTTTTTCAAATCCCCTAATCTTTCAAAATCAAATGTTCAGGTGATACACCCACCTTAAAATTTAAATTTCGCCTTCTAACATTTGTACATGATTGTAGAAGGCATGGCCAGTTTAATTTCTTGGTAAAAGTCACCTTCTGCTGGGACTATATTTCTTGGCAGAGACATAATTGAATAATTGAATTGAATTGAATGCAGCTCCATGTTGGATCAGTTAAATAAAGTTACTTTGACAAAAAACTTAATAGACATCATCGTGTTTACAGTGATGGATTATTTATCTCCAACACATTTTCAATACTCTATAAGTTGATTTTTGTAGCTTACTGGAATGAACTGAAACCAGTGGCAGTCTGAGAGATAGAAAAACAATCTAAAATTTACCAGGTAGAAAAACAGTCTAAAATTTACCACTCCTGAGTGTATATTTTTGGGAATTGGTTGTCAGTAACGTAACATGTAAGCTGGTTGTATATAATGGGCTGAAACATGCACGATGGCCAGTATGGTCCTTTAAGCCTGGCACTGTATTTTATGAATCCCACCCATTGTTACAGATCAACTGATGATTACCAGATATAGTAACAGTACATTTTATTAAACTCTCTCTCTCTCTCTCTCTCTCTCTCTCTCTCTCTCTCTCTCTCTCCTCCATCCCTACAGGGAAAATAGAGGAAGTGGTACTGGAAGCACGGACAGTAGAAAGGACTGTCGGACATTATAAGAAAGACGACAACTACATAAATGGCATGCCAGAATACACCGTGGAAATAAAGGAGCACATACCGGTATTTTCATAATTTTAATGAGTGTTGTAAGTGTTGTCACATTTACATCACTGAAATAACTGTTCATCTTAGCAATGATAAAAATAATATGCATGTATGTGTGTTTGTAGTTAGAGGAGAGCTCGGTGGTGAAGCAAGCTGGGGTTACATCTAAAGGTCGATCAGAGTTTGTGCAGGAAATCACCTTTCAGAAGCTGACGCCTGGCAGCGTCATCGCCTTCAGGTAAACGCTGCGGGTTTATGCCAAATCCATACAGTCTGCTTCGGCTTTCTCTCATTTCTCTCAATTAATTTAACCCTAATGAGTCTCAAATATTTTTCTAGGAAATTCTTCAGTCTTGAAAAAAAGAAACCCAATCTAAAAGAATTAAGCAAAAAAAGTGTAGAATAATAAAAAGATAGATGTCAATTTTGTACCTGATTCTAGAATATTCTGGAAAATGAAGGAAAGTCTCCAGAAATTAGAAAATGTGTCGATGTAATTTCAGACTCCAGATAGTTGAAGTGAAATTTGTGAGAAACGTTGACTGGATCAGCCGTTAGTAACATGATTATCATCTGTCCATGATTTCTCCATCACAGGGTTAGTTTGGATCCCAAAGCCCAGCAGCTGGTGGGTGTACTGAGGCACTATCTGACCCAGTTCAGCCCCAAATACAGGAGAGGCAGTGTGGCAGATGAAAACCCTTCTCCAGCCCTGCAGAAACCTCTGGCACAGTGAGTCCTGCAGAGTCTCTGTCTGACCTTTCCCTGCCTTATCAAAGATGAATATTATTAAATCCTGCTTTTTTTCTTCTGCTTCTTCTTTTTTCTTTGTGGCATAAGTTGAACACAGACGCTCCAAAGATTAAAGGACCATGCCAACAATTCCAGAAGCATATTTTGCTTTATGAATCTCAGACCGGAATATGAATCTTGGGAATACCGGAATACCGGTATTCCCAAGCGGTAGTACCGGTATTCTCAAGTGGTATACCAGTATTCCCAAGTGGTATACCCAAGCTGTGTTCCCAAGTGGTATTCCCAAGTGGGAATAACGGTATTCCCAAACTGTATTCCCAAGTGGGAATACTGGTATTCCCAAGCCCCTTTCTGTCATTTGACTATTGGCCAAATCCATTTACAGGGAAGAATGTTTAGAGATTATACAGGTAAAGACTGAACTCAAACCAGATACCATACACACACATGGGCAGGCAGAAGACACAGAACCAGTGCTGGCGGATGATTGGCTAATACGCTTTGCTCTATAACTTTGGAACCGTATGTCATACATTCAAAATTTTGGGGACACATGTTCACGGTCTTGTCCACTACTGACAAAACAAAAATCATGCCACTTGGCCTGAAGGTGGCACCATAACAACCACTGATGCATTTTCACCTATAACTTTGGAACCTTAGGTCACAGAGTCAAAATTCTTTTTGTCTCAGATTCCTCAACTTGGCGCACGTCCGTCCATAATTCACGTTTTCCCATAGCAACGTCAGCCAAGCGCAGACTACATTTCCTTTAGGAAATGACTATATTCCTTTAGGAAATGTACCACTCTAGTTATTATTATTATTAGTATTATGGAGATGCGGCATCTGCACAATGGTATCTGTGAGCAGGGTCATCAATCTGGCCAGTTTCCAAATTCTAAATGAAAATCCTGTTGTAGTCTTACAAATATTTTTTTTTTTTTTCNTTTTTTTTTTTTTTCCGTAGTATCAGCAGTGACACATCAGGATGACAGACTGGTGAATATTTAAATATTGAAAATATTTCTTTAAATCTAACTGAAAGAAACGCTTTACTGTGGCGGCTGTAGCAGTTTGTGTTGTTGCATGTAATACTGTAATCACACATGAACTTCAGGCAGGAAAAATGTTTTTCAGCGCTGATCAGACAGTTTTGCAGAAAATGACTCCAGCTTCTTGTTGGAGTGGTTCACACTGCACAGGAAAAAAAAACACTTGAGTTCCAGGTTGAATCTCGGATATCTGCAGAAACTTAATGTGTTTGGGGACAACCTCCACTCGTCATGCGTAACTCACCTGAGAGGCACTTAAGTCCTCAGGTGAGTTTACATTCAAAATACGGAGTTTTGCAGTCATACATCTCATCTCTGACTACGGCTGAGCCTGAACTTTGGTTGTATGTTTTACTGTATAAGTGGCTTTGAAAACACACGTTACCTTTCAAAGACAAATCATCCAGTGATCTGCACAAAACACACATACTGGCACATCAACACACACTGAGCAAACTCTGTTACCACTGCAAATATGTTTTTATCTGTATTGACAAGCCAACCAACTTCTTAATGTTTTTTGCAGCCTTAGAGGAATGTTTTCTTTATCCGTGTGTTTCCTTTAGAATGTAGGATGAAATAGGATGAAATAGAAATGATTGTCAGTAACGTTACATGTATGAAAATTGAATATATTAGGGCTCAAACATGCAAAATGGNAAATGATTGTCAGTAACGTTACATGTATGAAAATTGAATATATTAGGGCTCAAACATGCAAAATGGCCAGTATGATCCTTTAAATTAGTAACATTGATTGTAAAATTCATCAGAGTGAACACATGCACGGTGATGGTGAAAGAGTGTTTGGCAGCTGAGAACTAAATTCTTGGTCGGTGGTGGTGCAAATGCTCTGAATGTTTTGGGATCTGGCTCCAGCTCCTCGTCTGTGTGAAAAGCCATTCCCATGTACGGTAAAGCAGGAAGCGTTATGACTGGGTTCCACTTTAAATTCTGTGAGTGTGTGTGTGTGTGTGTGTGTGATTTTGTTTCACAGGCTGATGTCCAAGCTTACATTAGCAGACCTGAATATCCTGCTGTTTCGTTGTGACTCCGAGGAACAAGAAGACGGTGGAGGCTGTTACAATATCCCAGGATGGGAAAGCCTCAAATATGCTGGATTACAAGGTAGCTGCAGCCATATTCACCCTGCAGCAAACAAAAAACAAACATTAGGCACCTCAGAATAATGAATGCATGACTGCTGAATGTAGCTGAAGTGGCCAGAAAAGTAGATACACATGTACAATTTAATGTATTTTTACACATTCCTGCAGAAAATACTAGCTTATTTCAAATGTTCCTTTTTTGTTTCAGGCTGCTATTTAAGCCTTTTGTGTTGACTGAGTTTCATGACACACTTTGAGGCCGTATTTTGTGGGAGTGTTGTATTATATTTAAAGGACCATACCGGTGATTGTGCAGGTTTGAGCCCAATATATGCAATCCACACATATGTTAAGTTACTGACAGGAAATTTCCAAAACATCAAACTGTATTTTAGTTTTTCTGTTATGTTTTTCAGATCCCCCAATTTTTCACACTCAAATGTTCATGTGATACATCCACCTTAAAATTCAGTGTTTCACCCCGATATTTCTCGTGTTATTGGTCTGCTGTGAAAGGAGCATATAAAGCTGCATTTTTTTTTGTCTCTCTGCAGGTCTGATGTCAGTGCTGGCTGATGTCCGTCCCAGCAACGACCTGGGACATCCTCTGTGTGCTAATCTCAGACAAGGAGACTGGCTGATAGATTATGTCTCCAACAGACTGATTCAGAAAGAGGGACCGCTGGCTCAGGTAAGGGAAAAAAAAAAAAAAATGCGTCAACAGCCATAAATGCTCAGCGTTCATGGGCAACATGAAGAAACGAGAGTAAGGCTGGGTTCACATGCTAAGTGTTGCACTGACCTGGGCGTTACATTGTTGTGTATTGGGAGCTGAGAGGTGACTCCTAACATCGCGTTACACCACCTTGAGTGCTGCGTGACGCTCAAATTCTCTGTTTTAACACGGCGCTCAAAGTTCAACCAAATTGAACTTTGACCTTTCTGACGCTAACCTTTCCAATGCTCAACCAATCAGAGAACAGCTGTAAGCAGAAGCTCCATAGCGATGGAGGAGAAGCTCATAACCTGTAGAGCTGTTTAGAATGGTGACTCAAAGTTCGTCGTTTTTTCACTTTTCTTCTCCGAATGAGAAGAAGAGCCAGAGCCTTCTTTGGTTGCGATGTCCATGTCGCTACCCGATTTGACCCGGATACAGGATTGGGACCACGAATGTGTAAAGATTGCCCATGGTAACCGTCAACATGTCATTGGCAATGAGCGCTTCCTGTCAGCGCTTGGTTGAGTGGCGCTGCCCTGACTCTGCTCATGAACAAGCAGAGCTCTGGATGCCGAGCTCAGCGGTGATGCTCAACACTTAGTATGTGAAACGGGCCTTATTTTGTGACATGAAGTGAACTAAAATCTGCCAAATTCAAAGATTATACAGAAAATGAAGTCTGTGGCTCAACATCGCCAGATTCATCAGAGTTCTGGCATCTGCTATAACAACAGCATCCTGGAAGAGGTTGTCGATTAAAATGTTGTTTGTGTAGGTGGGTCAGTGGTTGGAGGTCATGTTTGACTACCTGAAACACATTCCACGCTACCTCATCCCCTCTTACTTTGATGCCATCTTGGTTGCGACATACACCACAGCCCTGGATGCAACATTCAAACTCATGTCAAGGTAGGGCTGTGTGTGTGCACGCACTGTCTTTAGTCATTCATTAGTCATTTTTGTTAATTACATGTGCTACCTTTAAGAAATTGAACTAAGAAAAATATATTGGGAATTGGGTGCAATTTAACAACATCGGTGAGCGTTTCTTTAAAGACTGTTGGGTTTGGTAGTTTCTGGAGGAAAAAGTTGTGTTCTACTGATTCTGGAAAAAAAAAAAACAGTCTTTCTGTTTATTTGTCTGCATAGTTTCATCCAGAATGGATCGAGCTTCGTTCGTCACTTGGCACTGGGTTCGGTTCAGATGTGCGGCATTGGACGTCTTCCTGCCCTCCCTCCCATTTCTACACTAATAGATGACGTCCCTTATCGCCTCAGTGCAGCCACAGGCCTGAAGGAACAGTGCTGCGTTTCCCTGGCTGCAGGTAGCGTAATTATCACTAATTAAGACTAAATGTATTGGAAGCATCGATTAATAACTTGAAAAATTAAAATAAATGACTGATTAGTTCATTTTTTTCTTTAGGTCTTCCTCATTTCTCCTCTGGGATTTTCCGTTGTTGGGGCAGGGACACTTTCATCGCTCTCAGAGGACTCATGCTGCTTACTGGTAGACATACTGAGGCACGGTAGGTGTGTGTGTGTGTGTGTGTGTGTGTAATTGTTTCGAGGANCTGGTAGACATACTGAGGCACGGTAGGTGTGTGTGTGTGTGTGTGTGTGTGTAATTGTTTCGAGGAACAGACTTTTAGTGACCCATATTGGCCCAAATGCTGTTTCAGAGGCTTTAACATTGAATATCAGTATAAACTATCAACCATCAAAAGTCTAAAATAAACTTTAACTATCGTACGGTCTCCATAGTAACATCATCCTGGCTTTTGCTGGGACGTTGCGCCACGGATTGATCCCCAATCTTCTGGGCGAGGGTCGCTGTGCCAGGTACAACTGCCGTGATGCCGTCTGGTGGTGGCTGCAGTGCATCCAGGTAGGATGGATGGATGGATGGATGGATGGATGGATGAGTGTAAAGGAATGTATATTCACCAAAATGTACATGTAGTAGTATATCCACAAAAACCTCCATATATGATTTTATATATAAACTTAAATGTAAAAGTCAGAGCGGGTTAATGACTGAAGACGTGTCAGTTAGAAAAGTTTGAAGTTTTTGGTCACCAAAGAGTTAAAGGACCATACCGGTGATCGTTTAAGCCCAACACAAGATGATCTGTGCAGGGCTGTTAAGATGTTTAAACCTAACACGTACAATCCGGATACACATTACGTTACCAACAAAACCGTAAAACTGTAGTTTTAGTTTTTCTGTTATTTTTTCAAATCCCCTAATCCAGGGATACTCAAGTAATTTTGGCCAGAGGCAAAATGAAGGGGAGCCAGGGGCCAGGAGGAAACAAAAAACATTACTAATTAGTCCCTCCAGCTTGAAGCTGCAGGTTAAGTTAGATGTGAGAACAAAGAGTATCGGAAAAGCTGAATGGACGTTAGCATGTATTCTTTCATAGTGCTTGATGTTAGCAGCCTTGCAAACCACAACTGTTGTTTGGCACATAAACACAGCGGTTTAGCATTAGCACAAGATACTAATATAAATGCGTCATCCACAGTCCATTTTGTGTTGAATCGGCTGTTTTCACAATTAACTTTTCTCTTTTTTGCTAGAAATACTTATTTTTGTTTACTAACAGCTGGGTGGGTGTGACAAGGAATCACTAGCTTTTTTTTTTTATGGATAAATCTTGTGGGGCGCAGATATGACAAACGTGCATCTAAAAGTAACAATCATTTCCCATCATGCTGCATTTTCCACATTTATGAAAATAATGTCTATTAATTCACAAGTAAAACTTTTTTTTCAAATTACGTACATTTCTTAAATAATATTTATTCACTCATATTTCATTTGGGATTTAAATGACTTTTGGAGGGGATGGGGGACCATTATTGTGATGAAGGACCGGATGTGGAGCCAGACTTTGAGTATGTTGGCCCTAATCTTTCAAAATCAAATGTTCAGGTGATACACTCATCTTAAAATTCAGTGTTTCACCTTCTAACACGATTGTAGAAATCATGATCATTGTAATTTCTTAGTAAAGGTCGTCTTCTCCTGGGACTATATTTCCTGGCGGAGATATACATAGTCTTCTGTGCAACACCGTATTGGATCGGTTAAATAAAGTTACTTTGGCAAAAAAACTAAAAGACATCATGTTTGCTGTGATGGATTATTTATCTCAAATGTTTTTCAAGCCTCTATAAATGTATTTTAATATCCTACTGGAATGAACTGAAATTAACTGAAACCAATGGCAATCTGGAAGGTAGGAAAAACAATTCTGAAATTTACTGCTAACGTAGTATATTATGGGAAATGGTTGTCAATAACATGTGTATATGGATTGTATATATTGGGCTCAAACATGCACGATCTCCGGTATGGTCCTTTAATTTAATGTTGATTTAGTGTCTTCATTGTTCTTTTGAGGGGCGTTTTAGATAGACGTCCAAAACGATGTCTTTCATATTTAAAGTTTTTGCTTGCAGTTTACAGTTTTGGTAGTAAATGGTAATTAATGTGGATGGTAGCAGCTGGTGGTGATAATTAAAGCAAAAATACACTAAAAAATAATATCTGGAACTGCTGATGGGTTTATGCTGGATGAGAAAAGTGACATACACCTCAAATACTTATTTTTTTTTAATTTTTTAATTTCAAATTCTTCTTTTTTGCTTCCATAACATCAGAGATTGAAGTATTTTTATCCATAATATGGAAATGTTTGGATGTGTTTGTGTTCCTGTACCTCCTCAGGACTACACGACCCACGTTCCTCAGGGACAACAAATCCTCAACTGTCCTGTGACACGCATGTACCCAACTGACAACTGTGAGCCCTGTAAGCCTGGAGAGGTGGTACGTACACACACACACACACACACACACACACACACACACACACACACACAATGTTAAATAAACTTCCAGTTCTACACTTCGGTCAAAATCTTCATTTTTATGCTAAGCCAGATACACTTTGCATTTTGGAGTTTTGAAGAAAATAACAGTAATTTGACCTTCTTTTATGATTTAAAAAAAAAAAAAAATCCATTACCCACAATGCTTTGGCAGGGAAGGAAGTCAATGCATTCTGTGTCATTTTTGGTAACTTTTGCATTGCTACATGTGGAAACATCACTGTTCTAATCACCATGTTAACACACACGGTATAAATTCATGTTTATCGTTCTGCAGGAGCAGCCTTTGCATGATGTGATCCATGAGGCTCTTCAGCGCCACCTACAGGGCATCTCCTTCAGAGAGAGAAACGCTGGAGCCAAGATAGACATGAACATGAGAGACGAAGGTAAGGTGTGTGTGTGTGTGTGTGCATTTCCAGTTGGTTTGGCTTGATATTGATCAAATGACTGAGTGAATTTTGGTTCTTTATTAGGAAATATAGCTGGTCCAGCAAGTCAGTGTCATTTAGAGCCTTGTACGGGCCTCAGGACCTGTATGGCCCTGAGACAGTTTAGAAGTCGGGCCGGGCCTGGGCTTTTCTTTCCTCTCCTTTCTCCACTTGCAGTCATAACGCATCTCCTGATGCTGCCTCACGTTCGCATGTTGGTACTCAGAAACTGCAGCCATCGCTGTTTTCTGAACGCTGCAGCACTAGAAAAGAGCCAAACTTCCAGTTCTGACAAAAAAAAAATGTGGGCTTTGGGTCAGGCTGGAGCTGAGAATTTCATTAAGTCTAGGGCTTCGGTTCAGGTTTGGACAGAACTGTGTGGGGTCGGGCTGGGTACGGGCCTAATGCTGCGTTTGACAGACCTTGGAATTCAAATTTTTCCCAGTTGTACGTTCCAACTTCCAACCTCAAACCGTTCCAGCCAAATGTAATCATAAAAAAACATAGCTGAACACCAGTAAATACTGTAAAATTAATTAAACTTAGTAATAAATGCTGAATAAAGTAAAGTTAGACTACAGGACTGTTTGGTTGTGTTGTTTTACAATGATATTAATCATGGTATTAATTATTATTATTATTATTCGTGCAGAGAAGTAATATTATGAAATTATTTACACTTACATATCAATGATAAACAGTTATCATACCAAATAGATCGATAACTTGAACTTGGTGATATATTCTGACCTTTTTCTTTCAATTTCACGCAAGAAAAAATACTTTATTCACCTTTTAGCTGAACATTTCCATTTGCAAAGCTCGCTTCCACGGCGCTGCCACATTGAGTGACGTCATACTCGGTAAGTCGGGTAGATAATTTTGGTCTGAGTTTCCCAGCCGGAGCTCCGACTTTAAGTGCCGTTCCAACGCATTTTTCCAAGTAAGAAATCGGAAAAA
The DNA here is from genome assembly GCA_014773175.1 of Lucifuga dentata. Classification (NCBI taxonomy): domain Eukaryota; kingdom Metazoa; phylum Chordata; class Actinopteri; order Ophidiiformes; family Bythitidae; genus Lucifuga; species Lucifuga dentata. The sequence goes on from VXCM01003495.1 coordinate 38,032, forward strand.
TCTGAGTTCCGAGGTCTGTCGAACACAGCATAAGATTGGGACCCATGCAGGACTCTAATGTCATTCAGCTGCACTTGATGCACTTGAAAATAATTCTAGTAATAAGTACACGATTTGTATTTCAAACATTCCAATGACCAGGCTCCCTGGATCTCCCCAGTGATGCTAAAAAATTTAAGTTACATCTGTACAATCAGCACGATACCAAACACATCCAGTGTCTCACTGGTTGAGCTGCATCGCGAGATCGTTAACGGCTGAAGACTTGAGCTGTGAAATGGTGAAAATCGTGTGCTTCAATATCAGATATTTGGCTTTGATGGCCACGTGCTTGGTTTGACTCTCGTTCACCTTGACAGCATTCTCGGCAACGTGTGTCATCACAGGAAGCAAACTCTCTGCAGTGTAGTCCATGTAATGCTGCAGCTATATATATATATATATATAGATAATGCTATAGATTATGTATCGTTTANAGTGTAGTCCATGTAATGCTGCAGCTATATATATATATATATATATAGATAATGCTATAGATTATGTATCGTTTACTTTAAAAAAAAAATTGACATGAAAACTGCTAAATGTTATGAAATATTCTAATAGCAGAATATCTACCTTTGGAGTAGCTTTCTTGGTGCCTAATAGCATTGATAAGTTGTAAATAGTTGATATTTTCTGTCAGACACAACAGTCACATCACTTTTCATACTAGAATTGGTAACACAAACAGGCAGTAAATAATAAATCTGCTGATATTATAAGTAAGCGTAATTGTGCTTTACACACCTGACCTTACTGCAGCGTCGGTTTTTCTGACCTTTCTGACTCTCAGGGTTCAATGTGGCTGCTAAGGTGGATCCAGCAACAGGGTTTGTCACGGGGGGAAACCGCTTTAACTGCGGGACGTGGATGGATAAAATGGGAGAGAGTGAAAGAGCCAAGAACAAAGGCATGCCCGCTACACCGAGGTAAGTAAGAAACTGAATTTTAGAATAGTTTTTCCTACCTGTCAGACTGCCATTGCTTTCGGTTCATTCCAGTACGCTGTAAAAATCAACTTGTAGAGACTTGAAACAGACTTGAGATAAATATTCCATCACAGCTAACATGATGTCTGTTAAGTTTTTTTAACCAAAGTAACTTTAACTATTTAACCAACGTGTAGCTGCACAGAAGACAACATATGTCTCTGCCAGAGAATATAGCCCCAGGAGAAGACGGCTTTTACAGAGAAACGACTATAACTTCTACAATCAGACATACATGTTAGCAGGTGACACACTGAATTATAAGGTGTGTGAACATTTGATTTTAAAAGATTAGGGAATTTGGCAAAAATAACAGGAAAATTAAAATACAGTTTTATGTATTTAAAATTAGATTTCAATAACATAATGTGTATGTGGTAGTATTTATTGGGCTCAAAACATGCAAAATCGCTGGTATGGTCCTTTAAAGGTACATGAATGTAGGCTGTAAGATGAGAAACATGTCAGTAAGTGTCTGACTAATTTTCCAAGTTGATTATGGTTATGGCCTAATAACCTCCATATTCCCAATCAGAACTCTTCTGCTGTTCCTGCAGCATTAGTTTATAGAATATTATTTTATTGAATATTAGTTTATTGAATATGATTGAATAAGATTATCTTAATGTTGATGGCATTTCTTCTTTTCTTTCTGTAGAGATGGAGCAGCGGTGGAAATAGTTGGTCTCAGTAAGTCAGCAGTTCGCTGGGTTGTGGAGCTCCATGCTAAAGGACTGTTCCCTTACGATGGAGTGAAAGTGCACAGAGACGGTATTACACACACACACACACACACACACGCACATACACACACAAAAAAGAACAACCATAAGAAATTATTTATAGATACCCACTATGGGCCACTTTCATAAAAAGTCACGCTAAGTACGCACTGATGTGCACCGTGATAATTGAAGCTCATTCATAAAGCTTCTCTACGTTAATCAGAGCACTATGTCACATTAAGGTAGTGTTGTTATTAGATGGGTCTCAGGTAAAAACCAATGAAGATCAGCGTGTTAATGAGCTGCTTCATATTTATGAGCCACAATTTATCCTGATTGATCTGGTTTTAAAGCAACATTATCATGTTAAACCAGCAAAGAAACATAAATTCTGCTTCAGAGCTCCACACTTTAAAAGACTGATGCTAAAATGACAGGTAAACGAGCATGTTAACCTCCATAGTGTGTGAGCGCTGTGTGCAGAGGGGTGTGCGTGTGTGTGTGTGTGTGTGTGTGTGTGTGTGTGTGTGTGTGTGTAAGGAGTACCTGACAATGCGACATCCTGAAGCTGAACTTCGCTATTTATTTTCTTTTGGTAAATTTTACTGCTCTGTGCAAAAAGGCTCCACAGCTCCCNAGACCAGGCTCGGCGGTGTGTGCGCGTGTAACAGAGCTCCGTGCTCTCAAAACAGAAATGCGCCCTCACGTGGTGCCTTTCTGCACCGATGCATAATTGCTCGCTCACTTCCCAGGATCCGTGCACAGGTATCGTTTTGTGATACTCAATTCTCACTCCCTCGTGTGCAGGTCTTTTCTACGCGCTGTCACGTTTATGACATTATTCTGATTTCATACTTCATGAATAAGATCAGCAAGGAAAGGCAAATTTATTTATATAGCACAATTCAAACAGCAGAGGCTATTCAAAGTGCTTTACACAAACATTAATTAAATTTTATTTATATAGCACCTTTCACAGACATGAGGGTCACAGCTTTTTACAATTTAAATCACAAAACACAAACAGCTTTTTAAAAATCAGTTTAAATTCATAAATAAAACAAAACATGAGTGAGATCAGATCAAAATTCACCATATAAAAACTGACTGATCAGCTGAGTGACTTTATCTATCAAAGTTATTGATCACTGACACATGTGAGGCAAATAGAGTTTAAAATGTGGCCCAGATTTCATACCGCTGAAATTTATGACCAGAATGAAAGACGCCTTAATTTGGTGTGATGGTGTTTTTTATGAATCGCTTCCACGACATGTAAATAAGGAAATACTGCAGTATTTCAAGGTGAACGGTAAAAGATGGCGATAACAGACATTTATGGATGAGGGAACCTGGTTGTGTGATGATATTTACCCATATTCATACAGTAAATTACCGTTTATGAATCTGGCCCTTTGTATTTTGTGGTTCTCATCCTCGCCGTATGATTTTTATCTCTCGCTGCTCTGCTCACGCCTGATCAGCTGATAAAAGTAGAAAACAGTGGTTTATTATTATTCATATTTATATAAAATCATGTGTCCTGTATGTTGTCTTCAGGTAAAGAAGCGTTTGTCTCTTATGCTGAATGGGACAAACAGCTCCAGCAGACGTTTGAAGTGGGATTCTGGGTTTCTGGAGACCCTAAGGACCCCCATGAGAAGCATCCCGACCTGGTGCATAAAAAGGGCATCTATAAGGACAGCTACGGAGCGTCCAGTCCCTGGTGCGACTACCAGCTCAGACCCAACTTCACTATTGCCATGGTGGTGGTAGGTACACACGCACACACACTCATACACTCTCATCCTTTTGGTCGTGGGAGATGTAACTTTGGACCTGGATTTGGGTCAAGATTTGGGTCATTGCAGAAGTAGACAGAGGAGTAGTTGTGTAGTTATTGTATACAAAGGTTAACAAAGCTAAGCTAAGCTAAACTAAGCTAAGCTAAGCTAAGGTAATATACCTGTGACAGGCTGGTGACCTGTCCAGCTGTACCCAGGTGTACCCTGCCTCTCACCCAATGACTGGATGTAGGGCTGCGCGATAAATCGATTTGATCGATTAATTCAATTTTATGTTTTGGCACACTGTAAAATGTCTGAATTGCCAAATCGAGATTTAAAAAAAAAACAACTAGTATCTAACTATTTTTAATGGGAAATGCGGCAGCAAGTCGCTCCCTGTCAAACGAAGCTTTCAGCAGGTCAGACGTGTCAAGATGCAGCAAACACTCCACTGAAGAGCTTGACAAAAAAAGGAAACGTCACTTCAGTGGTTTGGTTTTTCTTCACGGCGTGGAGCAAACCAGCGTGTCTGTAAAGTTTGTAGGAGCTGCAACAGAAACATGCAGCTGAGTGGCAGCCATGCAGCGCTGCCAGATGCAGCTCTGCAGTCAAAGCGCAGCAAAAAAGCAAATGATGTTCCTGCGTCATGTTCCAGCATCATGGCGTCTGATCAGAGGGTCTTCATACGGTGGAATATTTAACATGTCAGAGTATCAAGCAGCAGACAGGCTGGTGTTCCTCACAGGAACTGGACATTGCTGTAAAAACCTTTTAGTTTAAAAGCTTTTGTTTAGAAAGTCCTACAATTTTTTTTTAAAAGTATCATTATTTGTGTTTGTTATTTTAATAAAGAAATACTTATTTGAATTATGGCTTGATCTTTTTTTTTTAGTTAGTTTAGAGAAAAACAAGAATAATCAAGATTAAAATCATCCATAAGTGTGAAAAAAAAAAAATCGAGATTTTATTTTTAGGTTATATCACCAGCCCTGGATGGATGGATGGATGGATGGATGGATTGATTGATTGATTGTTTTGTGTTTTTCAGGCTCCGGAGCTGTTCACGGTGCAGAGGGCGTGGGAGGCTCTGGAGGTGGCTGAGAAAAAACTACTAGGACCACTGGGAATGAAAACACTTGACCCTGAGTAATATGTCTTCATGCACACTCAGAATACACACACACACACACACACACACACACACACACATTGAGTCGCATGTGCAGACCTGCTGAACTTATTCCTGTTTTTAATTTTGGGATGGAATCAATAATGTTTTATCTGTAAAACTAATTGATTGATGGGAAACACGTCGAGTCTCCTGCTTCAGAAGTGATGAATCATTTTTAACGATGGTTGCTCCAGTGACAGGAAATAGATCTGTGTTTACACCACAGCCGTGGTAATTGAACTCACTGAGCAACCATTTTACAAACTTTAGGAGTTTGTGAAAAAAAAATTGACTGTAAAGGATTACAGATGAAAAAGATAAAATACATAATTTGAAACAAAGCATCATTTTAAAGGGCTTCATGCTTTCATGGATGAATTGATTTAAGAAGAGGCTTCTGAAAAATGACAAAATTGAAAATGCTGTAAGATCTAAACTCATTGAGAGTTTTAGTGTCAATATCTATTGTAGAAACACAATAATAAAAATAGAAATTCACTTAATGAAACCACATTACTTAATTAATTACTTAATTAATTAATTAATTATAAAGGTCTGTTTCCGGTCACCATAGTTGTCCTGGCAGCTGTTGCTGCTTCAAAGGACCATACTGGTGGTTTTGCATGTTTGAACCTAATATATATAGTCCACGTACACGTTACGTTGCTGACAACCATTTTTCAAAACATACTAAAGGAAAGGTAAATATTAGAATTGTTCTTCCTACCGTCCAGACTGCCACTGGTTTCAGTTCACTGCAGTTCGCTATAAAAATCAACTTGTAGAGACTTGAAATGTGCTTGAGTTATGTAATTGATCACAACAAGCACAATGCCTTTTTTTTTTTTTTTTTTTTNTTTTTTTTTTTTTTTTTTTGGCAAAATAACTTTATTTAACTGGTCTAGTCTGGAGCTGCATAGAAATAAAGGTATGTCTCCTCCAGAGAATATAGTCTGAGGAGAAGACGGCATTTATAGAGAAATTAAAAACGACCATCCCTTCTATATTCAAATGTGTTTGCAGATGAAACACTAAATTTTAAGGTGTGTATCACCTGAACATTTGATTCTGAAAGATAAAGGGATTTAGCGAAATAACATGAAAACTAAGATCCAGTTTTGTAATTTGGAAAAAAGTTGTCAGTAACGTAACTTGTTTATGGGTAGTATTTATTGGGCTTAAACATGCAGGTATGCTCCTTTAAGTCCACACAGTAACAGCAGTAGTACTTGTAGCAGTAGAAGCTGTAGTATTTTGTCCTGTAACTTGTAAACATGTGTTGTTGCCGTATTTATTTGTATTTATTCTGGACACATTTTATCTATTTGCATTCAGTCCCGTAGTGATGTAATGCTTCTGTTGCCATAGTGACATGGTGTACTGCGGTGTCTATGACAACGCACTTGACAACGACAACTACAACTTGGCGAAAGGCTTCAACTACCATCAAGGCCCGGTGAGTCGGCTCGCCCTCTGCTGGTGTTCTGTGGTAGTGCAGCTGAGATCCCTTTAAGATCAGAAGTCAGTTACAGCTTATTCTGATGTTTTATCTGAGGAAGAGGAAATGTCGCACTAATTAAAGCCTTTTTGACAGTTTGAAGCTCCTGCATCTGATCCTAACTTGGGTTGGATGTGCACAAAATCCTACTTCTAATTTATTTTGACAACAAATGTTTTTTTTTTAGCTCACGTCTCTTAAACTTAATTGAAATCTGTGTATTGAGTCTTATTGTAGCTCGTGTTTCTGAATACGGTTATATTCATTCAGCTGAAAACACACTTTCTTTTTTTTTTCAATACATTGACTTTATTCAATTAATAATTCATCTGTCGTTTATTTTAAATGTTAAAGTGCTCCAGGGAGCGTTAGCCATGAACGGCTGCTGTAGAAGTTATGGTATCGCCTCAAACTTTTAAATTTTTTTTTTAATAAAAAACACATTTTTCAGAAATAAAAATCAGCACGGAGACTCAAACAGAACCAAAGCAGGACTGTTACATTCATCGGCTCTGCCAGCTCCAGTCTGATTTATTTATTAATTAGTTTCATACTTAGGTTAGTTAGTCCTTTATTTACAATTTCACGTTTCACACAGATTAAAGCGTCTGTTTTTACCTCAAAAATATCACACACTGCACAGGGTAAAGTCTGAGCTTTTTCTTTCAACACAGTAAAGATGGCAGCTGGTCGTGACTCCTGGCTGGTCTTATACCACACAGGAAATATATGAACGAGTTGTTATATATTAGTTTCCTCTCATCCTCCTTTATTAAAATAAAAGAACAGAGATGTAAGTTTGCACTTAATGAAACAGATCAAAAGTTTCCAGTTCATTAGAAGAGGCTTTGATGAGTCTGTAAGCGTCCTGCTAACATCCTGCCTGTGTGTGTGTGTGTGTGTGTGTAGGAGTGGCTGTGGCCAATAGGTTACTTTTTGCGTGCTAAGCTGTACTTTGCGAAGAAGCTGGGTGAGGAAACGTACGCCAAGGCTGTCACTCTAGTCAAAAATGTTCTGTCTAGACACTACACACACCTGGAGAGGTAAGAATGTCCTGTTTCCTTCCTGTTTGTAATATTTACTGTGTTTTGTACCACATGATGAAGTAATAGTAGAGCTGGAAGTAGCACAGATACGCTCGCTATTTGTCTCATCAACAATCAGGAAAAGGTTATGTCAGCACGCAGATACACAGAATTCCCTGATCATCACATATTTATCTGAGTTTCATTTTTTGCTGCCAATTTATAGTGTGCAATAGTGCATACACACACACACACACACACACACACACACATACACACACACAGACAGATGGACANACACACACACACACACACACACACACACATACACACACACAGACAGATGGACATGTGTCTATGAGCAAATCACAGTGCCTCTTTAAAGGACCATTCCATCCATTTTGCATGTTTGAGCCTAATATATTAATTTTCATACACACTGTTACTGACAATCATTTCCCAAAGCATACTACTGGAATGGTGAATTAAAAATGTTTTTCCTACCTTCCAGACCTCCATTGGTTTCAGTTCATTCTGGTACGCTATTAAAATCAACTTTTTGATACTTGAAACTTTCTTGGGATAGATAATCCATCATCACCAACAAGATGTGTATTCAGGGTTTTTAGAAGTTTAATAATTTTAGCCTTTAAGCTCAATAAAAAGCGTGGAGTGAATGTATGCCTCCACCGGGGAATATAGTCCCAAAAGAAGACCTGTGTTTATGGAAAAATTTAAAGGACCGTGACTTCATAAGGCTGTGTAACTATTAGCAGGAGAAACATGGATTTTTAAGGTGGGTGTATCACTTGAATATTTGATTTTGAAAGATTAAGAGATTTTGCAAAATATCAGGAAAGCTGAAATATGGTTTTATCCTTTGGGAAATTATTGTCAGTAAAGTAACGTATATGAAATTTGAATATATTAGGCTCAGACATGGAAAATGGGTGGTATGGTCCTTTAATTTCATCATGATTATGTTGTGAAGCTTAAAGCACAGTGGTGAGGACAGCTGCTTGTTTGCTGCTGCAGGTAAAAGTAGAATCCAGTTTCATTTTTACTATATTTGAGCCTCAGCAACTTCCTCATGACATTTCCTGCAGGTTTCCTATTGGCCGGTTTACAAATATGAGTCACAGTCTGTGTTTGCTCGCAAGCGTGCTAAATGTGCTGTCCCAGACCACCATCTTTGATTTATGACCAGGGACTTCAATGATCGCTGAGCGGATGCTGTGTTGACTTTCTTTTTTTTTTTTTTTTTTTTTTTTTAACTTTGTTATTCTTTCTATCTTTGTCACAAAAACATCTGAAATAGCATCTGTGAAATTTTAATGAATTTCCTCGTGTGTGTGTGTGTGTGTGTGTGTGTGTGTGTGTCATCATCCCCTCCCCTCTCTGCCTCTTCAGGTCTCCATGGAAGGGTCTTCCAGAGCTGACCAATGAGAACGGCCAGTATTGCCCCTTCAGCTGTGAAACCCAGGCCTGGTCTCTGGCCTGTGTGCTGGAGGTCCTCTACGACCTCTAGATGACCTTTGAAATAACAGCCAGCACCCCCCCCCCCANCCCCCCCCCCCAAACAAAAATCTCCCCTCAATGTGACGCTGCAGCTGAGGCAGAGGTCATAGAAACATGAAGCTGGTTTAGCAAGTTATCACCGTTTGTCTTTGTGAAGGTCGATAAATCACCATCACTTCCTGTCTCCATAGGAAGTGATGCTGCATTCACTTCCTGTGGGGGAAACAGGTGGGGATTCATTTGTAGTTCATACATCACACGTTAAAATATATTTAAGCTGATGGGAGAACATTCAAAACGATGTCATCATCAAAATGAAAATCCAGGAGTAAAAAAGTCCTGCCGTGTTATTTTAAAACATCTGAATACAACATAACTTTTCATTTTTCACCTTTATTTGAAATGTTGTTATTGTTGATGCCTCTACCAGCATTTCTAGGTATTATGGGAGGTTAATTTAATATATTAGCAGATTTAGCATTATAAACAGTTTATGGAGTATTAACCAGCTGAAAGATGAGGTGATGGATCTCATTTTTCCCACATGACATAAATGCAGCACATTTCTCAGTCTCCAATCTGTCGCAGCAACATTTCCAGTTTAGGTATATTTTTACATAAAAAATCCTGCAGCGTTTGGAGAAATCGAGTTTCCTGCGGCTGCTATGTTAGTGTAGCCGTCCTGGTGAGAATTTTGGATGTCCGCAAGGCCTGAAATAATTTTAGCTTGGATACACAAAACAATGCTGTAAAAAAACGGTCTTCCTCGTGTCTCCCAGTTCACCGTGGCTTATCTTATTCACAAGCATTTTGATGTTGTTACGTGTTTCTGTGCATGTTTGTTCCTAATCGTGTATCTGTGGATTACTGTCCATAACGCAGACATTTCTGCATGCTAGCTGTTTGTAACGTACGGCAAAGCAGAAGTGTGTTACAGGAAGCTGATGGCTGCTGCTCACACGCTGGGTGGGATTCATAAAAAATCATGTAACTACACAGCGTCACACTAAATAAATGCAGTGATAATTAAAGCTCCTTCATAAATCTTCCCTTATAAACCAGCGCCCATCACCTCGCTGCTTTACACGTTTTTGTGAGGCGTGTCTCAGGTAAGTGAAGATCAGCGTGTTCATACCGGTGATTTTGCATGTTTAAGCCCAATACATATTACCCACATACACGTTATGTTACTGATAATCAATTTCCAAAACATAAAACCGTATTTTAGGCTGCGTTCACATCACACGCTGAAGTGGTCCAAATCCGATTTTTTCATATCAGATCTGGGCCACCTTCATATGTGGTCCTAGATCCGATCCATATCCGATCTCTGGCTATGTGACTGAGCACTCAGATCAGAATTCATCTGGTTTTTTAAGGTCTCACTTATCTGTGCATGCGCATATCGCGTGTCGTCCTCATTCAGTGTCACCATTTTTGTGTGATGGTGTGTTTTATGAATCACATCCCTGGCATGTAAATAAGGAAATACTGTAGTAACGCCTCTTTTAAAGTAAATGATGCTGGTAACAGACGTTTAAGAATGAATTCACATGGCTGCTTGACGTATTTGCCTTTATCGACACGTTAAATCTGGCACTGTGTTTTATGAATCCCGTCCTTTAAAGATTTTAGAAGTTAAACTGAACATTTGCGAGTGACATGATGGATAATTCTCACAAAAAAAAGCAGAAACCGAGCAAGATGGAAGTTTTGATGTTTGGAGACGCTGAAGTAAAGTTGGTGAATGTATCTTGACATTCTGATGCTCTGATATAAACTAACCATCTCTCTGCTGTAACAGTTAATATAATCATTAATCACTTTGATCTTGTCAATTATTGGTTCCTAAAATGAAAAAAAAGAAGTGTGTAGCAGCATTTTGGTGTCATTCAGCCTTTTTCTCCACCACTGACTCTTACATTTCTAAAGGATAAATGCCGACGTGCACATACTGTATATGAGGTCTCTACATGTTGCTACAGTTTTTCACAGTAATATCACTTTTATTACAGTCATGAATCTTATTGGTTTTATTTTATTGATCAGAATTATTAGAGTCATATGAGAACATACAGGATGTCATACTGGATGTTTGTTTTTGGCCAAACTGTAACACAGATCCCACATTTCTGTGACATTTCCAATACATGTTTAATCTATGTTCATGTGTGTAACGTTCTCATTTGTACGGTTTGGCTTCCTGTTGCTGTCACCAATAGATCAAAGCTAAATAAATGGTTATATGGCCTTCTTCCTTGATTTTTTTTCTTTTTTCTTTTTTTTTCTTTTTTGGTTATTATGGAAAAGTATGGACTAATAAAAGTATAACAATAACCACGTGCATGATAAAGCATTAAACACAATTAAACACAATTCCTGAAGGCTGAAATTAATATTTTTGAGATGTAAGATAGCAGAAAATGACAAAAAAAGCTCCTGGAATTCTAAAGCCGCTCCTTTACGATATTAAAAGTCTGAACCTGGAGAAATAATTCAAATAGTCATCAAATAATAAATGTACCCAATAATCTGGAATCTTTGTTTTTAGGTGAAGTCACTTTACTGTTGGAGGCTGAGATGATTATGGGGGAAATAGAATTGATTTCGGATAAAAATAAGAATAAGAATAATAATACACATGTACATTGCTTGTTTACATAGTGCTTTATTCATATTTATTTCCCTGGTTTAATTTGAATGTTTTCAGTAAAAAGAATTATTCCTCTTGTTTAATTTTACAAACGACAGACAACCTACATCATTTTTTTTTAAGTGGATTTAAAAAGTGGATTTAGATAATCAGCATAAGAACTTAAAACTTAAGGGCAAGAAGGGATGCTTCTTAGTTGATAGGGTTTACTCTCTCTCTCTCTCTCTCTCTCTCTCTCTCTCTGTGTGTGTGTGTGTGTGTGTGTNCTCTCTCTCTCTCTCTCTCTCTCTCTCTCTCTCTGTGTGTGTGTGTGTGTGTGTGTCAGCTGCAGGCAGACAGAAACAGCAGACTGATGAACAGTAAAGCTGAGGAGAATTCCTGAAAAAATGAAAGATTTAATTATTTAGAGATGAATATAACCAGTCAATCATTCAGATAATCAGTCTTTCAGATAATAATTCAGTAAATTCTCACTCTGGCTGCAGACGTTCCACTTCTGTCCAGTTTGAGTTTGTTGCTGCTCAACTGAACCCAGAACTTTGAGTAGTTCTGGACAACAGTGGCACTGCAATGCAATAACAATAACAACAACACAAACAAAAACATCAAAATGACAAAAACAGCAACAAAAACAACAACAAAACAATAACAAAAAACAAAAACAAAATAACAAAACAACAACAACTAGAGTGGTACATTTCCTAAAGGAAATGGAGTCTGTGCTTGCCCGACATTGCTGCAGGAATATGGTGAATTATGGACGGATGCGTACTGAGTTGAGGAATCTGGGACAAAAAGAATTTTGACTCTGCGACCTACGGTTCCAAAGTTATAGATAAAAATGCATCAGTGGTCATCATGGCGCCACCTTCAGGCTGAGTGCTGTCATTTTTGTTTTGTCAATAGCGGACAAGACCACGAACATGTCTTCCAAAAATTCTGAATGTACGATGTATGGTTCCAAAGTTATAGGGCAAAATGTATTAGCCAATCAGCTGCCAGCACTGGTTCTGGCCCGTGTGTGTATGGCATCTGGTTTGAGTTCAGTCTTTACCTGCAATCTCTGAGCATTCTTTCCTAAAAGGGTTTGGCCAATAGTCAAATGGAAGAAAGGGGCGTGGCCTTCCCTGCTTGGGAATACCAATTGGGAATATCGGTATTACCACTTGGGAATACCGCTTGGGAATACTGCTACCCCTGCTTGGGAATATCATTTGGAAATACTGCTTGGGAATACTTGGCAATGTTTGGGAATTCCCACTTGGGAATACCGGTATTCCAGCTTGGGAATATATGAACCTATATGGACAGATGGATGTGTATAGTTCCAAGGATTTCAGTAAAAACGGAATTTTGACTGTATGACATTCAGTTCCAAAGTTATATAACAACAACAACATGAATGAAATGAGGGAAGAAACTGATCAAATGTGACACAATTTAAAACGAACCAAAGGAACCAAGATATCCTTTTTTTGTTTTTTGTTTTTTTTTGTTTTTTTTTTNGGGTCATGTGGAGCTCCATAAAACAGGAGCTTTACACATTTAATGATCATTAGCATTCCTGCTCACCTATATCATTAGTATGTTTAATGATGGTAAAAAGTTAGTTTACACCCTGAAATGACATTTTGAGATAAGACCTGGTTTGACTTCAGGTTGTTAAAGTAAAGAAATACTGATATAGGTAAAAAAAAAAAAAAAAAAAAAAAAAAAGAAACATTTACATGCGGACTTTATTCTGATTTTACCTTTTCTGTGATTACGGTAAAAACGCGCATAAGACGTGTACATGAAATTAAATGGACTCCATCATTAACTGAATACAATCACTCGTTGCTAAATTGGCTTATGAGAGGAATAACACCAAGGAGGAAATGCTAATCCTGATTAGCCAGTGTAGCATTTACATGTTTACATAACATAATAATTAGATCTGTTACTTGTAGTACACCAACATCAATTTATGAAATATATTTCAATCTGATTTTGGTGTTTAATTGATTTTTGACTCATTGCTTTAATTGGATTAAAGTCAAAGTTTTAACATGCAGGTAAAAATACGGAATTAGTCTCTTTTTTTTTTTTTTTTTNTTTTTTTTTTTTTTTTTTTAAATAATAGATATCTGGTTACCAGAAGTAGATTTCTCCATAGTTACTGTTGCTAGGTGCCTCCCAGGTCAGCTGGACCTTCTTCTTATGTTCACCTGATGCCTGACTGACGGTGGAGTTCTGCAAGTGTGGCACACGCATGCACACACACACACACACACACACACACACACACACACACACACACACACACACTTTATAAATTATGTCAGTGATGAATATAGCTGATAATTTACTGAACATTAAAATAAACTGTAAGCTGTTGTTTTTTTCCATCAGGTGACATTATAAATGAACTGGAAATTAAACTAAAGCAAATGTGGAAATAGCAACTCCAAAATTCTCCTAAATGTCATGATTTTAAACATTTCTGCTTTTATTCTTTCAGATCACGCCCCAGCAGTCCAGAGACTGACAGAATACCTCCGTTAACGCAGCCAAGGAGGTCATGTGACCACCAGCTTTTGTTTGTTTGTTAGCAGGATGTCTCAGAAAGTTATGAACAGATTTGAATTAAATTTGGGGGAATGATAGATACTGTCGAGGGGGAAGAAGTGATTAAATGTTGAAGGTGATCTGGACTGTACTCTGGATCCAGAAGAAGTTTTTAGCCTATTGTTGTGTGGCTCCTTTAAAAGATGTGTGTGGCAGTGTGTGGAGCGGGTGATGCTAGCAGGTTAGCATCAATAATTATATTAACACTATATTTGCTGTAACAGTGACAGTAACAGTGAATGACTGTATAAAATTGGATTTGATCAAAATAAAAGACCACTGCTCCTCAAGAAACAAGCAGAGTCCCTGAGTGTTTTTTTTATGCTGGCTGCTGAACGTAGCGAAGGGAGTAAATCCCAAAGTTGGTAATAATTTCAGCCTTGGAGAATAAAGAGAGCCCCTTATGCTACCCGACCACGGTCTGGAGGCTGGAGCAGGAAACATTAACACTATAAAACAAGAAGGTGCTCTGAGAGCTACATTAAAATAAACATTTTTTTTAAAAATTAGCCAGCATGCTAAATTTCATTGAGATTGGCCCTTTAGCATTGAATTTATAACTTTTTTTTTTTATCTGGGGGTTTTGTTGGCCTTGNGATTGGCCCTTTAGCATTGAATTTATAACTTTTTTTTTTTATCTGGGGGTTTTGTTGGCCTTGGTGGAGGTGTGCACGCTTTCAGAGTACTTTCATGTTAATTAATGTTTCTTTGAACATTCACATGTAAAAATGGGGCTTTGTCAGATAAAAGGGATATGTTAGATAACAGGAATTGTGTCTTGTATGTCTGTATGTTGTCAGTCATTAGAAAGGCGCCTCATTTAGCCAGAAAGACAATTTAAACATGAAAGTGAAGACTTTACCATCATGTTGTTGCAGTGCAGTGCAGTAACTTGGGTCGTGTTGATGTCGATAAACTTTCCAATCGGCCACAACACTTCTGCAGGAGGAAGATCAGAGGGTGAATTATATTAACATGCTGCTTCAGAATATCTAACTGTTAAAATCAGGGTTTGTCGTGGAATTTCTTGGAAATAGTCTGCTAACATCACGCGTGGTTTTTGTTTTTTTTTATATACATACACTTTTCTTCTTGTGTTCTTACCTTGTCCCTGCTGGCTTCTGACCTGTAATAAGAAACCCTTGAATGTGGTGGAGCTGCCAGAATTCACCTCCAGGCTTGCTAGGAGGAACAAAAGGAGGAGAAGGAGGAGGATTATTGTAATAATCCTGTAATAATCCTATATTACAATTTATTATGAAGCCCCTGCCTAAAGGGACATGGGAGTGGTAAAAAATATCAGGGGAAAAAAAGAGTCCTTTCATGAGATAATGCAAAAGTTTTTGCAGGATAACGCAAGTGAGCTGGACCCAAGCACCAACGGAATGTCTTTATATTTTAGTCCAAGCTCAAAGTAAAACTCAAAATTTTGCATTATCTTGCAAAAGTATTGGGAGATAACACAACACTTTTGCGAGATAACACACACCTTGACCCTTCATTGACCAGAAGATCTGGGTCACTCTTGGGCCGCCACTCAATGTAGAGTCAAGTTTGCATTATCTTGCAAATGTTTTTTGACATAATGCAAAAAGACTTGCTATTTTCTTTTTCCTTCCACGGATTTGTTTTTTCCTCCCATGTTCCCTTGGGGGTTCCGTTGAGTAATAATAATAACAATTTTGCACATGTACATTTATGGAGATCATTTCTTTTTTTGTTTGGACAGTCATAAAGTCATCTTTTCTCAAAATAAGTTGAACATGTATTATTATTATTATTATTAGTTTGTTTTTTTTTTCATTAGACTGAAATCACCTGGAGGTGGGGGAGGGTTGAATACTTTGGATTGGGTTGTTTGTTACCTGTAATGACTTCGCCTGGCCTGTAGGTGGTGTTTGAGATGGACAGTGAGTAAGGGGGGCTGCTGTTGGAAGGGCTGTATGGGGGATGTCCCGGCATCAAGCTGCCACAGGAGTACGCCACTGAGCCGTTGGGGAAACACACACACTCCTCAGCACACATCACACACACACACACCACGAACAATGACGTCACAGCTTTAGGAAGCATCTGGTAAAACAGAAAACAAGAAAAAAGACAGAAAACAAGAGAATGAAAGGTGAAGATTCTGCTTTATTTCAGAAAGGCTCAGTTTAACACACATGTGACATGAAATGCTAAAAAAACATATATTATCATCAATATATTAAAGAGTATATATGTTACTGTAAGGTATAAATATATATTTTTTAAAAGATTTATTTAACCTTTATTTAACAAGGAAAACCTCACTGAGCCTAAAAATCTCTTTTTCAAAAGTGTCCTGGCCAAGATAGGCAGCAATGACATGAAGTTATAAATAACATAAAGCATACAATAAAATGATCACAGCATAATAATAATAATAATAATAATAATAATAATAATAATAATAAATAAATAAATAAATAAAATAAAAAACTNATAATAATAATAATAATAATAATAATAATAATAATAATAAATAAATAAATAAATAAAATAAAAAACTGCTTTTACAATATGAATAATAAAGACATTTAAATAAACATTTCAGTAAATTTTCAGTAGTTTTATACAAGCGGGCAACAACATTTAAATCCATACTTCTTTCAGGTGAAAAACACATGCTGAAGTTGGATTTTTTCACAGCTTCAATTTATTAAAAAAAGAAATTTCAGATTAGTTACCAAATACTCGACACTGGAGCTAAATGGCTGGAAAAATAGAATCATCTGTTTGTCGTCGTACAATCCCATATACAATCCTGCAATAAATACTAACTTTATGAAAGTAATTTTTTTTAAACTGTTGACTGTGTCAGAGAGACGTTGATTCAGCTTGATGGTCATTTTTCAGGTTGGAGTTTGCTGTTTTACTTGCATTAAATTTAAGGCTGTTTCTAATATTTTGTCCACCTCATTCACTGATACGGAGGAGCCAAATTTTAGAAACATGGAACAATATATGTATATAATATGACCACAGGGTGTAATTAAACTTACAGGCTTATTCTGAGAAATACTTTAGCTAAGCCTGAGCCGGTTCAATAATACATTAAAGCTACTTCAGAGGAAAAAAATCTTAAAGGACTATACCGGCCATTTTGCATGTTTGAGCCTAATTTATTCAATTTTCATACATGTTACGTTACTGACAATCATTTCCCAAAGCATGCTACTGGAATGGTGAATTAAAAATGTTTTTCCTACCTTCCAGACCTCCATTGGTTTCAGTTCATTCTGGTGCACTATTAAAATCAACTTGTTGATACTGTAAATGTTCTTGGGATAGGTAATCCATCATCACCAACAAGACGTGTATTCAGGTTTTTTTTAGAAGTTATGTAATTTTAGTGTTTAAGCTCAATAAAAAGCGTGGAGTGAATGTATGCCTCCACCAGGGAATATAGTCCCAAAAGAAGACCTGCGTTTATGGAAAAATTTAAAGGACCGTGACTTCATAAGGCTGTGTAACTATTAGCAGGAGAAACATGGATTTTTAAGGTGGGTGTATCACTTGAATATTTGATTTTGAAAGATTAAGAGATTTTGCAAAATATCAGCAAAGCTGAAATACGGTTTTATCCTTTGAGAAATGATTGTCAGTAACATAACATGTATGAAAAATGAATATACCAGGCTCAAACATGCAAAATGGGTGGTATGGTCCTTTAAAGTTTTGCTGCAGGTCTTGAAGGACCACTGGTGATTGTGCATGTTTGAGCCCAATATGATGAGCCCATGTTACGTTACTGACAGCCAATTTTCATAACATAAAACCATATTTTAATTTTTCTGTTATTTTTTTTTTCAAATCTCCTAAATCTTTCATATTCAAATATCAAGGTGATCCACTCATCTTAAAATTCAGTGTTTCACCTTCTAACACTTATGTACAATTGTATAGAAGCACAATCATTTTAATTTCTCAGTAAAACCTGTCGTCTCCTGGGACTATATTTCCTGGAGGAGACATACATCGTCTTCCGTGCAGCTCACTGTTATATCAGTTAAATAAAGTTACTTCAACAACAACAACAACAACAACAATAAAAACCCTAACTGACATCTTGTTCATTGCTCACTGTGGATTATTTATCTCAAGCATGTTTCAAGTCTCTACAAGTTGATTTTTATACTGGAATGAACTGAAATGATGGCAGTCTGAAAGGTAGGAAAAACGTTCTAAAATTTACTGCTAAAGTAGTATATTTTGGGAAACGGGTTGAGTAAAAAAACGTGTACACAGATTTTGGACTCAAACATGCACAATCACTGGTATGGTCCGTTAGCATTGTATCTGGGTTTGGTTTAGTTTTAACTTGTGATTTATTCCTCTTGGGGAAATATGAGAGGAAATTAATTTAAGACTCATCCAAACTGCTGAGTTAAATCTCACAGCATCAAAAATTACACGATTTGGTACAAACTTCCTCCCTTTTCCAATTTCCAGAACGTTCAGATGTACATCACACAAATCAGAATTCGGGTGAAATTTCATAATTAAGTCTCCGTTCTGCATGGATTAATCGTTAAAAGTAAAAGTAATCAATTCAAAGTTGACTCACCTTCTCCTGGAGCTGCTGCTCTTTCCTGCAGACAGATTCAAGTAATTGTCTATCTTTGCCTTTAATCAATAATGTATAGATTCAATCATTTCAGTATTTCAGCAGTCTAAAATGAAATTACCTGGGGGGTCGGGTTGGAAATTGAAGTTTGTCTTGTAACTCTTCCACCCACAGCAGGATTCTTCTGACCCAAACTGCCCTGTTGAGACTATTTAAGACGAGTCTTTGGAACATGTTCATGCATGTAATTAGGTTTCACCAAGGTGTTTTCCACCTGTGTAATCATGCAAACAATGTTAATTGTATATGGGATAAGGAGGCTAAACACAATGGACACACACAGACGAAACAGCTCACGTTTCGTGTGATATGTTTTCTTGTACTCGCAGTTCTGCTCTTTATTCAAAATAACATATCCACTAGTTTCTCCTCGGTTTGGTTTCTTATTAAATCCCGGCTCGAGTTACTCTGGTTAATCTGTCCGCTATTGTCTCGACTGAGGGTTCTGGTGAAGCTTTTCACTTCCTGTTTGCTTAGTTCTCAGGTCAGCTATTACTCAAAAGTTTTCTTCATGCTTCCAGGCTGCCAATATCAGCAGAGGGCCCTGAGGGCCCTCTGCTGATATTGGCAGCCGGGAAGAGGATATGTGTGTATATTGAGGCCACACACGGTGAGGATGATGATGATGATGATGATGATGGTTTGAGTGGACAAAGAGTCTTACAAGAATCATGGTTGACTCACCTTCTCCCAGAGCTGCTCTTACCTGTAGACAGATTCAAATAATTATCTATCTATATCTGCATTAAATAGATTAAATCATTTCAGTATTTTAAGAGTCTAAAATGAAATTACCTGGGTGGGGGTGNGGGGGTTGCAGGAGTTTGTCAGGTTTCGGGGTCAGAAAGTCTCCAAAATTATGACCAGACGCCACCAGGCCCATTGAGGAAGAAGCATTTGTTTCACAATAAGAATTTAATTTTCCTTTGCAAAATCTCTTAATCTTTCAAAATCAAATATTCAAGTGATACACCCACCTTAAAAATCAATGTTTCTCCTGAGACATACATTCACTCTACGCTTTTTATTGCATTTAAATGCTAAAATTACATAACTTCTAAAAAAAAAAAAAACAAAACAAAAAAAACCTGAATACACGTCTTGTTGGTGATGATGGATTACCTATCCCAAGAACGTTTCAAGTATCAATAAGTTGATTTTAATAGTGTACCAGAATGAACTGAAACCAATGGCAGTCTGGAAGGTAGGAAAAACATTTTTAATGCATCATTCTGGTGGTATGCTTTGGGAAATGCTTATCAGTAACGTTGCAGGTGTGAAAATTGAATATATTAGGCTCAAACATGTAAAATGGGTGGTATGGTCCTTTAAACCCAATGACCTGCCTGCCAGGAGACTCAGCTCCTGACATACCAGTCTGCTTACTTCTCTGTGTAATACTGGTTAGTTTGTAAGCTTTGTGAAACCATTCTGTCTGAGTGTGATCTCTGTACATGTAAATACGTGTAAATAGTCACCAGTGTGACTCTGAAGCTGCAGAGAAGGGAAACTATTTTCTGATGTGCCAGTTTTCTCCTGGTTTTCTTGCAGTAGTCAGTTAAATTGGTAATACTAGATTTTGCTTTCATTTTTTTTTTTTTTTTTTTNTTTTTTTTTTTTTTTTTTGCGTAAATGGGGCTAATTAAGAGGTAGAGCTGTTTTGTTTGTTGTTTAGGCCACGCCCACCCTGATCAAATAAATTGGATGGTGAACAAAACTTTGCTGTTATCCTGGTTCTTAGGAGTTGGGTAAGGAGAGAGTCTCATTTGTGTTACGCTCAGGTAACCCCTAGGCCAGGCGTAACAAAGGTTATATTTTTGTTAATATATTAAGTGAAACATCAACAGGATAAACGTAAAGATATATATATTTTACATAGTCCATTTTGCTTTTATTTATATTAGCAGAGGGCACTATAAATCGTGGGAATTCAAGTCAATGCTGAAGAAACAGGAAATTGGCGCCACTGATTGGTGTTTTTGTTGTGAGGAAGGTGAACTGAGACGAGGATATTTTCCTGACAGAAGTCCCTTTGGTTTGAATGCTGCGTGTTGCAAAATATATGGGCTGTTTGTGTTGTGTTTATTGTTAAAACTCATATTCATGTTGTATTTATTGTTGTAACTTGTTTTTATGCTGTCATATCTCTTGAAAAAGAGATATTTTGTTATACCTGGTTAAATAAAGGTTAAATAAAGGCAAAATAAAGGTGAAATAAAAAAAATAAAACACATTCTCAGCAGTCAGCTGGTTTTGATCTCGGTTCAGTTTTTCTCACTGTTCACTGGAGTGCTAATAAAGTTTTCGAGGCATAATTAATTCATTAAAGAATACATGGATTTAAACAACCGAGCTTTGAACAGAGCGGTGGAGCTGGTTGATGCCTGAACGGTAAGTCAGCGTAGCAACATAACCACAGCGATGAGGGAAACATGCTGATCTTCGTATTGTGGCAGTCTTTGTTTGCAGCTACGGGAATTAAATTGAATGTACTACTGCATATTGTCCTTCATACACTAGATATTATCTTTTATATAAATATTTAATCCTTATATTCTATGCAATCATTGTATCCTGTAGACAGTGGTTCACGTGTGATCATGTGCTTAGTATTCATGTAGCATTATGTCTAAATCATACTTAGCAACCAGTCATGTAATGAAGTAAGATCATATTTAGGCCCACAGTCTTCTTCTTCTTTCTTTGCAGGAGGTCATAAATTGTCTTGGGGAAAGGATCATAGCACAACATAGGTTATGGTCTTCATGACATGAACTGTCTCCTTAAGTTTATAACCTGCCCTCCTAAATGATAACGATTGTTGTTCGACATAATCATGTATTTAACATGCAGATATTTTCTGTAAATAATCTGTGAAAGCCGTCCTTGGAGATGGAACGAGATAGAAAGAGCTGTTCTAAGATTAAAGGACCATACCGTTTATTTTGCATGTTTGAGCCAAATATATTCAGTTTTCATACATGTTACGTTACTGACAATCATTTCCCAAAGGATAAAACCATATTTCAGCTTTCCTGATATTTTGCAAAATCCCTTAATCTTTCAAAATCAAATATTCAAGTGATACACCCACCTTAAAAATCCATGTTTCTCCTGCTAATAGTTACACAGCCTTATGAAGTCATGGTCCTTTAAATTTTTCCATAAACACAGGTCTTCTTTTGGGACTATATTCCCTGGTGGAGGCATACATTCACTCCACGCTTTTTATTGCGCTTAAACACTAAAATTACATAACTTCTAAAAAACCTGAATACACGTCTTGTTGGTGATGATGGATTACCTATCCCAAGAATGTTTCAAGTAAAGTTGATTTTAATACCAGAATGAGCTGAAACCAATGGCAGTCTGGAAGGTAGGAAAAACATTTTTAATTCACCATTCCAGTAGTATGCTTTGGGAAATGATTGTCAGTAATGTAACATGTATGAAAATCAAATATATTAGGCTCAAACATGCAAAAATGGACAGTATGGCCCTTTAACTTTATGTGTGTGAAGTGTAGAAGTTAAATGATTATTTTTTCTGTCTTGTTTCAAGATGATCAGTATAGAATATATTAATTTCTTATAGCTGAATTTACAAAACTTCATCCCCATACAAAGGCCAAATATTCCATGGCCTGGAGTTTGATCTTTAAAAACATCATGGCCATATCAGCTAATCAGAATGATTGCCTTTGACTTTTATCTTGGATTAATAGATTTAGACATAGGTAGACCTTAAATTAAATCAAACTTTAATGTATATGTGTGTTTTCTCTATTTTCAGGATTAGAACAGTGGTGGGCAGCTGCTGGGAAGATCAGGACCTCTCAGATCATCCAGCTGGACAGCATCATAAACTTTAAACGTAAGCCCACCATAAGGTAAAGGGACATGTTCTCTCATAATGTCCTCCCCACAAAGGAAGTTTTTACTGGCTTTACCTGCTGTCACCCAGAGCTGCAGAACAGAACGACTACAAGCTGAGTGCTGCGACACACACGACTCACAGCCACTCTGTCCACACTAGCATAATAGTCTGGACTCCAAGCACTTTCTGAACGGTTTTTGCTCCTGTCACATTTTTATCACTGTGGCTCATTTTTCACTGTACCTGCAAGTCCTGCAGCTCTATGGAAGCAGCACAATCATGGCTATATGTAGGAAGAACTCAAAAATGTTTTTTGTGCAGTATAAACAGTTATAATGTCATAAATCATAAAAAAAAAATGTAAGTTGAATTTCTTTGATAATTTATTTTAAAAAATTGAAAAAAGATGTAATCTGNAAAAAAAAAAAAAAAAAAAAAAAGACTATACATACTGAACTATTTACATTTTTACAACCTATAATCTGTATAAACAATAGGCTTATTGTGCCTGTGCAGTCTGCATTCAGCCAATGACTCGCTGAATTGTTGTCACGTGACTGTTAAAGACACNAAAAAAAAAATGTAAGTTGAATTTCTTTGATAATTTATTTTAAAAAATTGAAAAAAGATGTAATCTGTACATACAACATTTGTCCAAGTGCCCACAAGTGTTACCAATACTGGAAAAAAAAAAAAAAAAAAAAAAAAAAAAAAAAAANGCCTGTGCAGTCTGCATTCAGCCAATGACTCGCTGAATTGTTGTCACGTGACTGTTAAAGACACCACAGGCGCTCCAGGTTTGCTAGTTGCAGCGAAAAATGCAGAATTTGTTGCTTTTTACAGAATTTGGATTGTACAAAAGATTTATTTTTAGCGAATTTTTAAATGAGACATTTATAATAAAGTGATTTTGAGGAAATATCACTATTTTAAGCTTAGATTTGGTTACNATAATCTGTATAAACAATAGGCTTATTGTGCCTGTGCAGTCTGCATTCAGCCAATGACTCGCTGAATTGTTGTCACGTGACTGTTAAAGACACCACAGGCGCTCCAGGTTTGCTAGTTGCAGCGAAAAATGCAGAATTTGTTGCTTTTTACAGAATTTGGATTGTACAAAAGATTTATTTTTAGCGAATTTTTAAATGAGACATTTATAATAAAGTGATTTTGAGGAAATATCACTATTTTAAGCTTAGATTTGGTTACGTTTCCTTATAGAAGTGTTAGACACACATGGTTAGTTCAAGGACCGTTGGAAATTTGAAAACCTGATGACAAATTTTGATTTTTAAAGTTTCTGGCTATGACAAATGGTGTAATTTTGGTGATTGTTTAAAGAAAACATGCCTTTCAAACCTGCTGGCGGGTTTTGGGGTCCAGAGGGCACATCTATTAGCTATAGTTTGCTATTCTCAGATTCAGCTCAACATTATTCTCTCCAATCCACAGCTAAACAATCACACATTCATTTACTGTGGACATTCACATGTAAGCATACTGATACAAATAGACATTTCTACTAGCTTCTAGGCTAACTAGCCAGTTAGCTGGCAATTCTTATGCAGCCACTATTGTACGAATGCAATATCATTTTTATGCACATTTAGATGTCGCTCACCTGAAATCACAAACTTTCTCTCTCTCTCTCTCTCTCTCACTCACTCACTCACTCGCACACACACACACACACACACACCACATAACATTGTGTTTTGTAAATAAAAACAATACTGCCCCCCTCAAAATCAAAAAGTTAAAACCCTGTGATCACACAAACATCACACTGTTCAGTGTTTAAATTGTTTTTAAAAAGTTAAAAAAAAAAAAAAAAAANAAAAAAAAAAAAAAAAGAACAAAATCAATAAAAAAGAAAGTTATGTTGAGAACACTCTAGTTGATGCATTTATTTTACTTCATTCTTGTTAATACTGCATGTGTTGTGCTGATTGACTACAGTTAATACAAGCTTGTGTAAATAGTTCTCTGATTCTGATCAGAAACACTGATCTGAAGATCAATTCTGAGCCTGTTCTGTCAATAGTTTTATAATAAACAATAATAGCAACTTCTGATCAAACCATATCCATGTCAGGGTTAAAATACCAACTTCTGGTTTAAGCCCCACCCACTTCCGGATCCATCCGAGGGCGGCTACAGATAATTTATTGGTTGAGCAGATACATATAGTGTACTCGCTCATCCCTACTAAGTACTACTTCTTGGTAGAAATTACAGGTGTGCTGGTCTGATTTCAGATCCAGCATAATGATCTCAAATCAAGTCAAATCACGTTTATTTGTTAAGTCTAATATCAGTGTAGCCACGGGCCGATATCTTCTGATATTGGCAGGTTATAAGTCAAAAAGCAGGACATAATACCCCAATCAGTTAAAATAAAATGTTGTTTTTCACCAAGAACTGGATAAAGTATGCTTGATTAAAAAATCCCTCCGCCACAGTTAGAAAATGATGAGATGAAGGCTCAAAGACATTAATTTATAATTTCCTTTCTCCCCACAAACAGAAGAATTGGACCTCATGGAGTGAGGCAGTGTTTTCTGCTCTGTTTGAGCATTGATGATTTTGTTTTTATTCTTCTAGAAGCTTCCCCCCTCTCTGAGAAGCAGAGAATATGTCAGCTTACAGTTCAAGTCAAACACCAGGACATATTTGTGCACTAACTCCTTATTCTGACTTTAAAAACTGGCACCTTTCTCTCTACAGCCATTATCAAGCTTTCAAAGGTTCCAATATCTAAAGGCACATGAAAAAAAAAAAAAAAAAAAATTACTGACCTTATTCTTTTTCACCTACTAGCTGTGTCCTGCTGTTTTGAATGACGGCTCATGTCTCCAGCTGTTCAGGAAACAAAGAGCCTGACAGTCAAAACAGAGGGGAACATTGACTGAAATTGACCAGAATCAGCATCAATGAAGCATCATAAAAAGAAGCTTTGCTGTCAGATCACAGGCTTCTTTTACACAAATACCCAGTGCAGCTCTCACATTATGTTATATGTTTGAAACATATAACATAATAAAACTTAAATAAATGAATAAATACAATTTGAAGAGGAGCAATCCAATAAGTGGTAACTGAAGCAACATGACATCATTTTAAAAGGACAAATGTCTCAATTTCCGTGATGTCATGAAAACAAGAGACAGCTTACCCAGGAAATGTACAAGTTTAATCATTTCAAGGTAGATTTTAAAGAAAGATGGACGTAAGAACAAATGATTCAGACAGCGTGCCACTCAGCTCA
Source organism: Lucifuga dentata (assembly GCA_014773175.1). Classification (NCBI taxonomy): domain Eukaryota; kingdom Metazoa; phylum Chordata; class Actinopteri; order Ophidiiformes; family Bythitidae; genus Lucifuga; species Lucifuga dentata. The sequence goes on from VXCM01003495.1 coordinate 63,842, forward strand.
GTGTTTAATGAGCTGAGGCTTCAGGAAAAACTTTGTGATGCTGTGATCATGGCTGGTGATGTGAAGTTTCCTGTCCACAAAGTCATCCTTTGTGGCTGCAGCGAGTACTTCAGGTGAGTTTATGAGATGTTGTTATCAGTGGGATGCTGATGGATTTCTATTCTTCAAATTACTCTCAAAAGAGAAATAAATAAGGTTCATATTCTATTTGTCAGTTTTACGTTTGATTTCATCATTTAATGACAAATTCACCAGGACCTTAAATGCAACCAGACTTGTAATATTGAGTCTGAACAGACAGGAAGGATGCTTGTTTCATTAATGATGTGCGTTACTTTCTTGGTTCTCAAACTGTGTGGCATGCAGATGCTCTTTTCTGTTAAAATGATTCTGATTAATGTGGTAATCAGAATCAGAATGCCTTTATTGTTGCTGCACAGAGTACAATGAAATTTGTAACGATCCTTGGTGGTGCATTCACACATAATCAAATAAAATAAAAGAGCACAACCACGTAATCAAACAAGGAGGTCAAGATTTCTCTAAAGGTAAAATATGAATTAAAAAAGTCTAATATATATGTATAATGAAGTATAAACTCTTCTGAGATCTTGTGTAAGTTATGAACTTTAGCAGCAAAGAATATTGCACATTTACTGAATTGCGTTGAATTGCATCTCTAATGCAATTGTCTAAAAATATTGTATAAAACTTCTGTATACTTGTGTATAAAAAAAGATCTTTATGTAAATTATGATCTTATGACCTTAAGAGAATATTGCACATTTACAGAATTGCGTTGAACTGGCCCTTTATACAGCTAGTGTGTTTGAAAGTAAACGTGTTCAGTATTTGGCAGAGTTTAGTGCAATTATGGCTCTCAGATAGAAACTGTTTTTTAGTCTGTTTGTCGGTGCCTTGATGTAGCGTCTACCAGAGGGCAGAAGGTCAAACAGGTGATGTCCAGGATTTGATGGGTCTTTGAGAACCCTGGTTGCTCTGCTGAGGCAGCGAGAGCAGAAGATGTCCTTTGTTTGCTAGTAAAGTTATGGTTATGTTATCAGTACCATGTGTAAGTGTGAAGATGACATGAAATATTGAATACGGTTGAATTCTAATCTGCTT